>JAAIIK010000413.1:5097-30344 GCA_014706435.1 Silurus glanis
ATTCTATGTTGCCATGTTTTGCAGGGCAAATTAACCTAGAAAATTCCAAATCCATCTAAAAGCTCTTGCTCTCAGGATCTTGCTCAGCTGTTGCGTCAGAGGAAACACAAGTTAAAGAAGCATCAGTGGTGTATTCCAATCATGCTGATGCAGAGTCTTGTCATGTGTTGCTAAATATTAACCAGATTGAAGGTGGAGAAAACACCAGTGGTATTGTGAAAGATTCCCATTCTTGTGACCTGGCTTCGACTCCCGGCTGGTGTCTTTTTTTTTACGATTTTGTTTAACTTACATTGCAGCTTAATTGACCCTAGCAAATTCCTATGACCCTCAAAAACATCTTGCTAACAAAATATTGTTCTGTTGTTGCACCACCCACAAGTTTCTGTTACTGGCCCAGTGGCCTAATGGATAAGGCATCAGCCTTCGGAGCTGAGGATTGTGGGTTCGAATCCCATCTGGGTCAAATTTTAAAGAAACATGCAATTAAATTTATGGTCAACTGGAACCTAAAATGTAAATCACCTGCAGACCATCACAAGTGATACTTCATTGTTAGACATGGAACATAGCACAGTCCTGAGATTTGCATGGTTGAAATCTCCGGCGATAATAAACAATCTGTTGCGGTAAGCATTCTGCAGGTTGCTACTAGCGCCATAGAGTTCACACAGTGCCTCCTTAGCATTAGCGCTTGGGGAAATGTACACTCTGACAATAGAAGCAGTGGTGAATTCCTGCGGTAAATAAAATGATCTGCATCTTACAGTCACAAACTCCACTAGCGGTGAGCAATAGCGTGAGACAAGCACAGAGTTCTTGCACTATTCTGTGTTCATATTAACACAAATGCCACCATCGCGAGTCTTACCTCACAGAGCTGCGTTTCTGTCGGCACGAAAAATGGTTAGCCCGTCTAGTTGGATGGTGGCTTCCGGAACTCTGTCGCTGAGCCACGTCTCTGTGAAAACAATGATGCAGCAGTCTCTGAACTCTTGCCGCGTGGTCTGCTGGAGTCGGATGTAATCCAGTTTATTGTCCAGGTAGCAGATGTAAATGATCTGCAGATGAAATAAGAATGGGTGGAAGAGGCGGCCGGCTAGGGTAAGCATGGACACCCGCCCGCTTACGACATCCCCACTCATGGCCACTGGCATCAGGTGACACAGAGGGTTGGGGGCCTAGTCTTTGTGGCCAAGGTCGCAGCAAGGCAAGGTCGTGAAGGTTATTAATTACATCTTTATGCAGATTAGTGGTTTCATGATTCCTGTACTGTAACAGCGTCTAGTGGTTGTATACATGAACACAGCTGTCTCTGGTGTCCATGTATTATGAAAAGTCAGGCTAAATACGGTAAAAGCACCATTTTTGGATCCGGAGAGGCCGCTGCGAGCTACTGCCGTTCCACTATCTTGAATGGACTAGCACTTTGCAAATTCATCCTCCTAACTCCTAACTTACCCTCTCCACCTATTTGACCTTCTCAGCCAGGTCGGCTTCTTTCTCTGCCTCCTGGTTTTGTTTGTTCTTCTTTTTAACTATTGTTCTTATTATTTGTTTTCTTTCCATGTCCTCTCACTTATTTAAATTAAATTTAAACAGAGTTTGAATCTAAATTTACATTTAAGTGTTCTGCTATTTAGGTTTACTCTTTTGTAGCACCCTTTATTTTTACTTTACTTAGATACCAATGTCCTAGTACTGCTTGTCCAGTCTGTGCGCTTTGTAAACCTCAGGCAAAACCACAAAAAGAGGATTAGGTTTTCCCTCAAACTTCAATATGTTTAGCCTGCTACCGCAATTCAAGCAAGACTAATAATCTACACGTTAACAATGACAGCGCTCCCTTTTCTGGTAAGACCCGTCTTAACCCGTAACAGCCGTCACAGGTCTAGGCCTGCTCCATCCCTTTTTGTTTTGATTAGTTGGTTTGTTTGTTCTCACTTTATTTGGTTTTGGTTTGGGGTAAAGACCTAACTAGAGAATCATCATGGAAAGCTTAGCAACCCGAGGTACCCAAGTCTTTAGGAGATCCATTAACTAATCACGCCGCCAGCCTGACCTACACTCCGCTAACTGTCTGAACCCGTCAGGTGACTGGGCATAGAATACATATTTGCCTATTAGCGCAGCAAACTAATAGTGTGATGACTTTCATTGGCCCTTTGTGCTGTCTTTGTCTCTTCGCCAGTGATCCAGCATGTCTCGATCATCCAGCCCTGATGCCCACTGGGATCAACAAGAGGCCTGTTTGAATGTCATGACTGGTAGCTTTCTGCCCAAGGCTGTTAGTGACCTGCAGCATCTGAGCCGGAACTGCTTGACCACAACCTGAGTGCTGCAAAGGTGGATGAAGCAAGCATCTCCCACATGGAATAGGAATCATCAGCACTGAGGATCCAAGCTGAGGAGGCTCAGAGGAACCTGGCACTTGCGTACGGTCAGCTGGACCAAATAAAGGCAAAGACTTAGAAACAGTGCAGTAGGGCAAATGAAAAAGACCCAGAGCTGCACGAGAAAGTAGAGAAACTCCAACAAAGCCCTGACTGATCTCTGCATAGAGTCAAGAGTCAAGTCAAGTCAAGAAGCTTTTTATTGTCATTTCAACTATATATAGCTGACGCAGTACACAGTGAAATGAAACAACGTTCTTCCAGAACCCTGATGCTACATACAACAATAATCACAGAAACAGAAAACACAGGGCTAAGGACTAATAAGTGTCCCTGCCACATAAAGTGCATGTGTGCAATTTGGTGCAAACAGTGCAAAGACAACACAAAACAGTTCAAGACAACACAAGACAGTGCACAGACAACACAGGAGAGTGCAGGACAAAACACATAACACAACTGCCAGTAAACCTGTTGTGACAAGACAAAGTGAACAAAATTGAACAGTACAAAATGTCAACAATAATGTTGTGCAAACGAGCTGCTCTCGTTTATAGCAGCAGTTCAGAAAAGATGTGCAAAGAAAACATTTAAAAAGTTTATGGTAATGAGGTGATGTAATGTGGGTGGTACTGAAGTCATGGGTGTGCGAAGTGAGTACTAGTGTGTGTTGAGTCCGGGTTGTACAGATCCGTGTGTGTGTGTGTGTGTGTGTGTGTGTGTGTGTGTGTGTGTGTGTGAGTTCGGTTCAGTTCAGTTCAGTTCAATTCTTTGTTGAGAAGCCTGATGGCTTGGGGATAGAGGCTGTTACACAGTCTGGATGTGGCGGCCCAAATGCTTCGGCACCGCTTTCCTGATGGTAGGAGATTGAAAAGAGTGTGTGACGGGTGTGTGTGGTCATCCACAATGCTGTTGACGGTGCAGTTCCCAAACCAGGCAGTGATGCAGCTGCTCAAGATGCTCTCAATGGTCCCTCTGTAGAACATGGTCAGGATGTGGGGAGGGAGATGAGCTTTCCTCAGCCTTCTCAGGAAGTAGAGACGCTGCTGGGCTTTTTTGGTGATGGAGCTGATGTTGAGTGACCAGGTGAGATTATCCGCCAAGTAATCACCAAGGAATTTGGTGCTCTTGACGATCGATGTTCAGTGGAGATAGACACTGATAGACACCGCACGCTGAGAGCAGCGGGAAAAGGATGCCAGTGAGAAGCTCATTAAGAAACTTTACCGAGTCAAGTCTCTTTTATTAAGAACAGAGACTGAACTAAAGGAAAGCACACCACATAATTTTCCTTAACCAGCTGACTAATACTTCCTAGGCAAGAATTCCCAGTTCAAAAAGGGGTTAAGAGCCCCCTACTGAAGACCTCAACGGGGTGGGGGAATTTTCAAATCTCACCCTGGATCCTGAATTAGAACTGCGAATTGAGAAAGGGGGTACAAATGATCACCATCACCCCAATCAAAACGACCCTAAAAGCACTGTCTCGACTGCTGATGCCAACCAAATTCCCTGTTACCCGATCCTAGACTGCCACTGACACAGGGCTTTTCATCCCCACAGGCATCGGGTAGGCACTGAATCTTGGCCTTGCCTTATTCCTGCTCAAAAGAAACAATGGAGTACAAAGGTTCATGGGCAGGTGCACAGCTGCTATTCCTCGCACATTCAAGCGGAACCACCGGAGAAGTGGGACTCAGTCAGAGACATTGCTAAACCTCACTAAGATCAACTCTCAGCCTAAGGAACCAAGGCAGCTCAAACCCTGCTGAACTCGGCTGTTACACTTTGGGTAAAACTTTATAAGTTCTTCAGACCAGCCATAAACATGCAAGCAGGCCATGAATGAAGACAAAGAAAATGTTTCCCTCTAATAGATTCATGCCTCGTATTGGCCATTCCACCAAAGATGGGTGTGGCTAGGGGACCTAAATACTTTTGATCTTGCTACATGCTAAATTATAACTAGTATGGTATAAAGTAGGGAGTTGTTTCTTTCTTGGCCGGGGAGATAACCTTTCCTGGAATTGATAAAAGATTATACTGTCTGCTCGGTGGATGAACAGATAAAATAATTGTAACATTGATTCTATTACCATTAATTCTAAGATTTCAATTAAATATTTACAAGTAATTATAACCTGTTCTTATTACTCATAGATATTTCTCTTTTTGTGAGCTAAATTCACTACACTACTGCCAAGCTAGTGGGCACAGAGCAGCGATGGATTTTGAGCTAAGCTATCATTCTGGACAGAGTAACCAGAATGCGCACGCTCCCTCCTGGGAGGGTCCTCGAGTCGGGGTGAGTTGGAGGAAGTACTACCTGGTATAGAGCTTCCAATCATGGTAAGGCAAGCTAAAGTGACAGGGGTGGGTTCACAAGCAGCGGTCATGGTATTGCCTGGTCTTTCTGCAAATATGCAGTCATTGCAGGAGAATGATCACCCCATAGAAGAGGTGTTAAGGTTTTGGAAGCGTGGGGTCAGCAGCTGTCCATGGCAGTTGTGTACATTTGTACAAAATGCAACCTTTGCAAGACTTTTTTTTACGTTTTTGATTCATGACAGTATAACATTTCACTACCACCTTGGATGTTGCCTCTATTTTTTTATTTAGATTTTAAAGAAACAGCAAGGAGATGCTCAAAATTTAACTCCGGACTTTATACCTGTAACGCATGCAGGCTACCACTCAGCTACATCCCCCAGTTCTGCTTCATAATTAGGTTTAACAATGTCAGCCGCACCAACTTATTTTGCGCTAATTTAAAGAGAGCAGAGAGGAATGACACGTAATGAAATATTTAGCAAACGGATTCAGAAAGGCATGAACAGGCATTGAGCCCATGATCTTTGGCTGATGCCTTCTTACTAGGCCATTACGCGTGGCAGCAGCTCACTTATGAAATACAACCATGTAAATCATCAAAAATAAATTACGAAAGCATGCAGACATACAATTTACTGAGATAAACATTTTTCTCCTTGGCCATCATGAATAAACAAGTAACCAGTACATGTTAAACAACCAAATAGTTCCAGGTGTCTGGTGTAAGAAGGTACATCTACTGAGACTTGGTAAATACACTATGGCACATTGCTTATGCTGTCTTTTTTTACTTTGATTTCACGATTCTAGCGGTACTTCACAGTGTGTCTCAAATTAACCTTCAATGGAAATGAGATGAACAAAGTCCGAGTCGTACCAAACGTGCTTCCACAGTAGAAGCTTAAGCTGTTATTTTAGAAATCTTAAATGGGTATTTGACAAACGCAATAGAGGTGTTAATGATCTGCATACACATTAGGAGTGGTGGGTGCTGAAGCCGTGCTAAAACTGTTCTTCACAAAGGTTTTCCATCAAAGCAGCATGTTGGAAGGTCTCACTTGGTTGTTTTATCTCAACTTGATAAGTATCTCAGGTAATATGGGCTGTAGTGAGATAGGTTACAATTGGAAGCAGAAACATTTTGGAGGTTGTTTAAATTTTGTCTTTAAAGAAACAGCCTGGAGACACTGGGGCATAAACTCTACCACTGAGCTACATCCCCAGCTGTATCCGTTGAAGTGTAAGGAATTCAGCCCAGGACCTCATGCTTGCAGATTACATCTCATAATAAACATCCCAAATCACACATCCCCTGCGATTTGAGCTTTGCCTGAAGAACACAAAGGCAAATCAAGAAGCTGCTTCAAGTTTAACAGAAATTTTTTTGAACTGCACAAGATGAAAGTGAGCAAAGAAGAATGATATAACAAACAGGCATGAATGGGAATTGAACCCACAATCATCACTTTACAAAATCAACACCTTGCCACTTGGCCATCTATGAGAGGTTGAGAGTGTCATTCAACATACCAACTCACCATAAACTAAAGTGTTGAGTAATATTTTTGGAGCTCACATGACTCACGACCATACAACAAGAATATGAGTGCACCTAAAACTTATAGACATTTTATGCATTATAAAGAAGGAGCTTGGAGATGCTGGGGATTGAACCCAGGACAACATACATGCAAAGCATGCACTCTACCACTGAGCTACATCCCCAGGTAAGCTCCTATAACTCACAGCTGGAGATTGGCATTAAACCAAGCAACTCATTTAAAAAAAACACATCTGGAAAATTTGCTGAGAAAAACGATTTTTCCCTTGGCCATCATGAACAAACAGGAAACCAGTACATGTTGAACAACCAAATAGTTCACCGAACTAAAGCATGCTTTTAATGAGTGATATGCACTGACATCCAAGCTTTCATAATCAATCCATATTTTTGGAGCTCACATGACTCACGACCAAACAACATGATTATGTTCACAGAAATGTATTGTGTAGTGTTTTTATGGGAAAAGAAAGAGAGAGACACGGAGGTATAATGTTTGCAGTCTTTACTGTTTTTTCTCTAACTTCCAGTCTGCTAATGAGACAACACACAGCGCATGCGCACTATCAAAATAATGTAATACATGTTGCACCAATATACTCTCCTCCCTCCTTAGACTGAAACCTAACATAAACCAAACTTAATATGGTCTAGCCTAAAGCACACGCATTACTTTAAAGTGATCAACAAATTTAACCTAAGTCTTCTTGAACAATACTTATCTACAACTCAAACCTAAAGATTAAGTCTTTGTGGTGCTTTACGTTGCCTTTTTGGATAGCGCCGTTCAGGTTGAGCTTCCTGAATTTGATCAGGTTGACCTTCTGGGTCAGATGTTTCAGCTCTCTGCATTCCACCAACTGGCAAGCAATCAAACACAAGTAATCCCTTCACGGTGCTGTTCTGAAGACCTTGATGGTAGCATGTGATCGAAGTGCACTTTAACTTGTCGATGTCTTCCATTTTCTAATAATTGCTCCCACAGTTGATTTCTTCACACCAATCTGATTACCTATTGCAGATTCAGTCTTCCCAGCCTGGTGCAGGTCTACAATTTTGTTTCTGGTGTCCTTTGACAGCTCTTTGGTCTTGGCCATAGTGGAGTTTGGAGACTGACTGTTTGAGGTTGTGGACAGGTATACTGATAATGAGTTCAAACAGGTGCCATTAATACAGGTAACAAGTGGAGGACAGAGGAGTCTCTTAAAGAAGAAGTTACAGGTCTGTAAGAGCCTGAAATCTTGCTTTATTGTAGGTGACCAAATACTTATTTTCCACCATAATTTGCTAATAAATTCTTTAAAAATCAGACAATGTGATTTTCTGGATTTTTTTTCTTCTCATTTTGTCTCTCATAGTTGAAGTGAACCTATGATGAAAATTACAGGCCTCTCTCATCTTTTTTAATAGGAGAACTTGTACAATTGGTGGCTGACTAAATACTTTTTTGCCCCACTGTATACGATGTTGCGGGGTACAGTGATGATGATCAGAAGCGAAAAGTAGTCCTGAGTCAATGTAGCAGACTGTTGACATTAACTACAGTCCAAATCCATCCTCAAAGCTCCTGTTCTTACTCCAGAATGTCATGGAACCACCCAAGGCGTTGATGAGAAACCGTCCCAAGCTGCACAGAGTGGCCTCCAGTCGAAGAGAACACTATCCAGAGGCAGGCCTGGACAAAGTTGGAAGATCCACGGAGGGGAGAGGGGCAGGAACAGTGGTCACTGGAACCTCAGGAGCATGTTTAACTTGACCGAGAGAGAGAGAGAGAGAGAGAGAGAGAGAGAGAGGGGTGACAGGAAGAGAAGGATATGGATTATAATGTGTCTTTATTGTTGTATGAAAGTTAATGTCACTGTGCAGTTTGGACTCCGGCAAGACTCGCTATGGCAGTATAGCTAAAAGGGAGAACCAGAAAGTAACACCGACATGAGGGATCGCTGGAATAAGAGACAACCCACCACACCACCATCAACAAACTTGAGTGAACATGTGAAAGTGAGGGGACGACAGCATACAAATATCCCAGTTCACCAAACACTCTATATCCATGATCCCTCCAAATCTGCGCCTTAACCTAAGAAAAAAATCTACTGATAAAAGGCTTGACTAAATAAATACGTTTTTAACCTTGACTTAAACACTGAGACTGTGTCTGAGTCCTGAAAACTGATTGGAAGGCTGTTCCATAACTGTGGGGCTTTATAAGAGAAAGATCTGCCCCCTGCTGTAATCTTCATTATTTGAGGTACCAACAGATAGCCTGCACCTTTTGATCTAAGTAGGCGTGGAGGATCATACTGGTACAGAAGTTCACTCAGATACTGCGGTGCGAGACCGTTAAGTGCTTGATAAGTCAGTAGTAGTATTTTATAATCAATGCGAGATTTGATTGGGAGCCAGTGTAGACTGATTAAAACAGGGGTGACGTGGTCATATTTTCTAGATTTAGTGAGGACTCTTGCTGCTGCATTCTGACCTAACTGAAGCTTATTTATGCACTTACTCGAACACCCAGACAGTAAACCGTTACAGTAGTCTAATGTAGTCTAGATGTAACAAAAGCATGAACTAGTTTTTTTGCATCCTGTAACGACATTATATTTCTAATTTTAGCAATATTTATAAGGTGAAAGAAGGCGATCCTGGTAATATTATTCACGTGAGCCTCAAAGGAAAGACTAGGGTCAATAATAACACCAAGGTCTTTGACAGCCGTACATGCTGAAACAGAAACACTGTCCAGAGATGCTACATAATCAGAAAGTTTGCTTCTAGCTGCATGTGGTCCTAGTAAAAGTACTTCCGTCTTATCTGAGTTGAGCAGAAGAAAGTTATCAAGCATCCACTGTCTAATGTCCTTTACACACTCCTCAACATTGTTAAGCTGATCTCTCTCATCTGGCTTTGCTGAAATATACAGCTGCGTATCATCAGCATAGCAATGGAAGCAAATACCATGTTTATGTATAATTTCACCCAGAGGCAGCATATATAAAGAGAAAAGCAGTGGGCCTAAGACAGATCCTTGCGGAACACCAAACGTTACCTTAGAGAGTGTGGAGAACTCACCATTTACATCAACAAACTGATAGCGATCAGTCAAATAAGACCTGAGCCAAGAGAGAGCTGTTCCCATTATTCCAGCAACGTTCTCTAGTCTAGGCAGCAGTATAGTATGATTAATGGTGTCAAAAGCTGCACTAAGCTCGTGCAAAACAAGTAAAGAGACAAAACCCTGATCAGACAAAACCCTGGCCAATAGCAGGTCATTTACCACCTTAACTAGCACCGTCTCTGTGCTATGATGAGGCCTTAATCCTGACTGATACATTTCAAAAATGTTATTCATAAGTAGATGTGAGCATAACTGCTGTGCTACAATCTATTCTAAAATGTTGGATATAAAGGGGAGATTTGATATTGGCCTGTAGTTGGACAGCTGACATGGGTCAAGGTCAGGTTTCTTAATTAGTGGGTTGATAACTACCAGTTTGAAGGATTAAGGTACATAGCCAATGCTAATGGAATAGTTTATTATTTTTAAAACAGGTTCAATTACCTCTGGAGTTATCTGTTTGAAGAAACTTGTAGGCAAGGGATCGAGAATGCAGGTTGATGATTTTGATGAGGAAATTAATGAAATTAAGTCATTCTCATGAATAGGGGTAAAGCTTTCTTGCATGATGTTTTCAACTTTATTATTAAAAAAGTTCATGAAATCATTACTACCTATTAATGGTGTGCATCTGAGTGCAGTGCTTTTATTTCCTGTTAATTTTGCTACCGTGCTGAATAAAAATCTAGGATTATGCTTGTTATTTTCTTTGAGGGTGGAGAAATATGCTGATCTTCATCTTCATTTTCTCCCGCTTATCCGTAAATCGGGTCGCGGGGGCAGCAGTCTAAGCGGGCCCCCGCCTTCGACTGCTGCCCAATCCTCAAAGCACCGTCCCTTACGGTCCCTCCTGCAGGTGGTGAGCCCACGGGAAGGCGGCCCCACGTCACTCCGACGTCACGGACCTTGATATTTCCCTCGTAAGGGACATATGCTGATCTATCAGCACTAAAAGATTTTCTATAATTTAGGAGGCTCTCCTTCCATGCTATTTGAAATACTGTTAATTTTGTTTGATGCCATTTACGTTCTAATTTCCGAGTGGTCTGTTTTAATGTGCATGTATGATCATTATACCACTGTGCTAATTTTTTCTCCCTGATCATTTTGTTCTTAAGGGGAGCTACATCATCTAGGGTATAACATAACATGCGATTCTAGGTATTCAGTGACCCAGTCAAGCTCTGTCGGGTCAGACGGAGATCTATTTAATATCGTAATTTCTGGAAGATTATTGATAAAACGCACTGCTGTAGCTGACGCGAATGAACGCTTAATTAAGAATTACAGGAATGACTACAGACCCATTGCTCTGTCATGATCTATAATCATGACGTTTTTAAATACCCCATGTAACTATATAATTCAAGTCTTTATAGTTCTTTGTTAATTTTCTGAAGTTTGTTTTATAATTTTCATATTTTTACCACTTAAAAGGAAAAAAAATCAATCTGTTTACTCCAAGCAGAAGCAATTTATTTCCTTCTGTATTATTAACATTTTAAAACTGGTTTGATTAGAAAAATAGTTAATAATGTTTTTTCTAATTATACTACTATTATACTATACTATAATTATACTACAGCTTTTTACAGCTACAGCAAAATGGTGCTACTTTCACTTTGTAGCCCGCCTTACGCAACATGTGGAAATCGGTGCAACCGGTTTTCCTGTGTTCCACCGCCGAACACTGAGACGTGGCTGAGCGACAGAGTCTCAGACGCCACCATTCAGTTAGCCACGTTTCGTGCTGACAGAAATGCAGCTCTGTGCGGTAAGACTCGCGGAGGTGGTCTGTGTGTTTACATCAACATGGAATGGTGTAAGAACTCTGTCCTCATTTCCACCTACTGCTCATTGCTGTTGGAGTTTATGGTTGTGAAATGTAGACTTTTTTATTTACCCCGGGTATTTACCACCGTATTGTGCTCAGAGTGTAGATTCCACCTAGTACTAATGCTGAGGAAGCGCTCAGCGTACTCTACAGGACCATTAGCAAACTACAAAACACACACCCTGACGGATTGTTTATTGTCGCCGGAGAATTCAACCATGCAAATCTCAGGACTGTGCTCCCTAAATTTCACCAGAATGTGGACTTTACAATTCGAAGTAAAAACACACTGGATTTTGTTTACACAAACATCCCGGGCGCATAACGCCCCCACCTCGGTTACTCAGACCATATCTCTGTTATGCTGATCCCAGCATACAGACCGCTCAACAGACCCATCAAGATCAGCTCGAAAGCAGGTGAGAACCTGGCCAGCAGCCATGCTCTCCAGGACTGCTTTGAATGCACTGACTGGGACATGTTTAGGGAGGCTGCAACCAACGGCGATTTCATCAACTTGAAGGAGTACACGTCAACAGTGACCAGCTACATTGGCAAGTGCATTGATGACGTGACCATCTCCAAGAACATCACCACACTCTCCAACCAGAAGCCATGGATGACCACTAAGGTGCGGGCGCTGCTAAAAATCAAGAGACACCGCCTTCAGAGCAGGGGACAAGACGGCCTTAAAGACAGCGAGAGCCAAACTGTCCCGTGCCATCAGAGAGGCAAAGCGTGCAGGCGCCAAGAGAATCCACAGCCACTTCAAGGACAGCGGAGACATCCAGGCGATCATGAACTACAAGACAACTTTGATTTGATTTGATTTGACTTCACCTGCTTGTGACTGTGACGGCTCCCTCCCAGATGTGCTGAATGACTTTTATCGGAATCGGAAAAAGCATCTCCAGCACCACCGCACTGAGCACTGGGGAACCTCAGGGCTGAGTGTTCAGCCCACTGCTGTTCACTCTGCTGACTCATGACAGTAACAGCCTGGTGTGAAGCGAACAACCTGTCTCTGAACGTTGCCAAAATGAAAGAGATGGTAGTTGACTTCAGGAGAGCACAGAGCGACAATTCTCCACTGATTATTAATGGATCCTCTGTGGAGATCGTCAAGATCACCAAATTCCTTGGTGTTCATTTGGTGGATAACCTCACCTGGTCACTCAACACCAGCTCCATCACCAAGAAAGCCCAGCAGTGTCTCTTCTTTCTGAGAAAGCTAAGGAAAGCCCATCTCCCTTCCCCATCCTGACCACGTTTTACAGAGGGACCATTGAAAGCATCTTGTCTTAATGTCTTAATATTGTCTTAATGTCAATATGTCTTAATATTGAAATTTCCCCACTGTGGGACGAATAAAGGTTAATCTTATCTTATCTTGAGCCGCTGCATCACTGCCTGGTTTGGAAACTGCACAGTCTCGGATCGCAAGACCCTACAGAGGATAGTGAGGTGACGGCTCATTGGAGTCTCTCTCCCCTCTATCATTGATATTTACATCACACACTGTATCCGCAAAGCCAACAGCAATGTGGACGACCCCACACACCCCCCACACACACTTTTCACCCTCCTGCCATCAGGAAAGCGGTTCCGAAGCATTCGGGCCGCCACATCCAGACTGTGCAACAGTTTCTTCCCTCAAGCCACAGGCTTCTCAACACAGCACTGCACTAAAACTCATGCACACACATACTCAACTGTGCTACTGATCTGTACAACCCAGACTCAACACACACTCGTGCTCACTTCACACATCCATGCTCATATTATATTACCTCATTACTACAAACTGTTTACATGCTGTTTTTGCATATCTTTTCTGGACTGCTGCTATTGCTTTTTTGCACAAACCATCTTGTTTACATTTTTGTTTAATTACCATAATTTCCGGACTATTAAGGACACCCATATATAAGCCGCACCCACTGAATTTGACAAAGATTTTTATTTTGAACATAAATAAGCCGCACCTGTCTATAAGCCGCAGTATGTCTACATTGAAACTAATGAACTTTACACAGACAACGGGTGAAATATGTTGTGGCTCCTTTAAGAGCAGAGCGCCATTTTGGGAATAGCCTTTTTTCCGGTATTACTGCATGTGTGCAACGCCGAGGAATATGTCCTTATTATTTTCTGATGCTCATTTCTAAGTTTCTTTGACTAACCCGTAACGCTGTTGCCAAGAAAAATAAAAAAGCACGAGTTTTGGAAACCTGTCTGTGCTTATATGATTTCTGTTGCAACTGGAGTTAGTGAGCTATTCCTTGACCAGACTCAACGCGTTACAACGGCTTGTATCTAAACAGTAGCCTACCAAGAAATTCATTGTTCACTGTCTTCCTCCTTCCTTTCACAACTATTTCTCTCGGGAGTTTATCTTTTGGCATCGTCGTGCGTTTAAAAATCACCACCGGTGGAAGTTTTTTCTCCCGATGCCATGCAGCTCAGAACACAGGTGAGGTTCGTTTTCTCGTTTCCGTTCGGAAATTTCATTGGTCTAATGTTATGTTGCTCAGTTTTTTGGCAGTTTTTTGATCAGTTTGTGAAACCGAGAAAAACCTAGGAAAAATCCATAAATTAGCCGCTTCGTTGTTTAAGCCGCGGGGTTCAAAACGTGGGAAAAAAGTAGCGGCTTATAGTCCGAAAAATACGGTACATGTTCACTCCTGTACTCAGTACTCTTTTACACACTGCACCAGGTTGCACACGATGCACTTTATGTGGCGAGGACACTTACTAGTCCTTAGCTCTGTGTTTTCTTTTATGTAGCTTTATGTTGTTTTATGTAGCACCAGGGTTCTGGAGGAACGTTGTTTAATTTCACTGTGTACTGCGTCAGCTATATATGGTTGAAATGACAATAAAAGCTTCTTGACTCTTGACTCTTGACAGTCTTGTACTTGCCATTAAGTCACAGCCATTATGCAACAATCATATTTTATTTTAAGATTCTGTCTAAATGTTGGCCCTTTTAAACAAAAGGAAAATAGAAATTGGTTTAAACTAATTAAAATATTCAAGATATTTTTAAATGTTTTCTGCATGGTTAAACAAATGCCTATGCTACTTGTGAGAGAGGAAAAGATTGTCTAAGTCAAAAGGGGCAGTTTTACAATGTGTGAGTTTGAGTAGATCTCTTCTCACCTTTCATTCATGACTAGGTGTGAAGTGTAATTTAACAAACCATTTTCGCTGGTGGCGAATTAGGGCGTTTAAGATCCACCAATAATTCAAATCAAATCTAATTTTATTTGTCACATACACATACATACAGAGTACGACATGCAGTGAAATACTTTGTAACGACGGTCCGGCATGAGGGAATAAAATGCGGAGAAAAATAAACCAAAAAAAAGAAAAAAAAAAAAAAAGAAGGTAGATAAATAAAAAGAAAAATAAAGAGTATAAACTATATTAAATATAAAATATATTAAGATATATGTGGGAAAAAAGTGTATATACAAGGATGCGTAAGAACAGTAAACAGTAAAATTTAAAGTGATTTGACGTGATTGCCCTTAAAGTGACCGTGTGCAGTATGGTGTGGTATAAAGTGCACTGTGCTGTGCAAGTCCAGAATTAAAGTGACTGCGCTGTTCAAGTCCAGAGTTAAAGTGACAGTCCAGAGATTAAAGTGTAATAGTGCAAGAAAAAAAAATGTTCAGAAAAAGTGTGAAGATGGAGAGAGAGAGGACCAGTTCTAGATCCTGGGTGTTTCCTGGTTTAAACTTTGAATGGCCTGTGGGAAGAAGCTTCTCCTCATTCTCTTTGTGTTCAAATTCAAGGAGTGGAAGCGTTTCCCCGAAAGCAACAAAGTAAAGAGTCCATTGTTGGGATGGCTGAGGTCCTTCACAATCTGGCTCTGGTCCTGCACCATGTGCTGTAGATGTCCTGCAGTTTACGGAGCTCGGTGTCAAGTTTGTCTTGTAGAATTCCAGAGGTAATTGAACCTGTTTTAAAAATAATAAACTCTTCCATTAGCACTGGTTATGTACCAAAATCCTTCAAACTGGCAGTTATCCACCCCTAATTAAGAAACCTGACCTTGACCCATGTCAGCTGTCCAACTACAGACCAATATCAAATCTCCCCTTTATATACAAAATTTTAGAAAAGGTTGTAGCACAGCAGTTATGCACACACCTACTTATGAATAACATTTTTGAAATGTATCAGTCAGGATTTCCGCCTCATCATAGCACAGAGACGGCGCTAGTTAAGGTGGTAAATGACCTGTTATTGGCCTCTGATCAGAGTTTTGTCTCCTTACTTGTTTTGCTCGACCTTAGTGCAGCTTTTGACACCATTGATCACACTATACTACTTGCTAGACTTGAGAACGTTGTTGGAATAAAGGGAACAGCTCTCTCTTGGCTCAGGTCTTATTTGACTGATCGCTATCAGTTTGTTGATGTAAATGGTGAGTACTCCACAGTCTCTGAGGTAAAGTTTGGTGTTCCTCAAGGATCTGTCTTAGGCCCTCTGCTTTTCTTTTTATATATGCTGCCTCTTGGTGAAATTATACATGAACATGGTATTCGCTTCCATTGCTATGCTGATGATACACAGCTGTATATTTCAGCAAAGCCAGATGAGAGAGATCAGCTTAACAATGTTGAGAAGTGTGTAAAGGACATTAGACAGTGGATGCTTGATAACTTTCTTCTGCTCAACTCAGATAAGATGGAAGTACTTTTACTAGGACCACATGCAGCTAGAAGCAAACTTTCAGATTACGTAGCATCTCTGGATGGTGTTTCTGTTTCAGCGTGTACGGCTGTCAAAGACCTTGGTGTTATTATTGACGCTAGTCTTTCCTTTGAGGCTCACGTGAATAATATCACCAGGATCGCCTTCTTTCACCTTAGAAATTTTGCTAAAATTAGAAATATGATGTCGTTACAGGATGCAGAAAAACTAGTTCATGCTTTTGTTACTTCTAGATTAGACTACTGAAACGCTTTACTGTCTGGGTGTGCAAATAAGTGCATAAATAAGCTTCAGTTAGTTCAGAATGCAGTAGCAAGAGTCCTCACTAGAGCTAGGAAATATGACCACATCACCCCTGTTTTAATCAGTCTACACTGGCTCCCAATCAAATCTCGCATTGATTATAAAATACTTCTACTGACGTATAAAGCACTTAATGGTCTCGCACCGCAGTATCTGAGTGAAATTCTGTACCAGTATGATCCTCCACGCCTACTTAGATCAAAAGGTGCTGGCTATCTGTTGGTTCCTCAAATAATGAAGACTACAACAGGGGGCAGATCTTTCTCTTATAAAGCCCCACAGTTATGGAACAGCCTTTCAATCAGTGTTCGGGACTCAGACACAGTCTCAGTGTTCAAGTCGAGGTTGAAAACGTATTTATTTAGTCAAGCCTTTTATCAGTAGATTTTTTCTTAGGTAAAGGCTCAGATCTGGAGGGAACATGGATATAGAGTGTTTGGTGAACTGGGATATTTGTATGCTGTCGTCCCCTCACATTCACACGTTCACTCAGGTTTGTTGACAGTGGTGTGGTGGGTCGTCTCTTATCCCAGAGATCCCTCATGTCTGTATTACCTTTTGGTTCTTCCTTTTAGTTATGCTGCCATAGCGAGTCTTGCCGGAGTCCACACTGCACAGTGACACTTAATAATCCATATCCTTCTCTTCCTGTCACCCTCTTCTCTCTCTCTCTCTCTGTGTGTGTCGAGTTAAACTTGCTCCTGAGGCTCCAGTGACCACTGTTCCTGCCCCTCTCCCCTCCGTGGATCTTCCCACTTCGTCCAGGCCTGCCTCTGGATAGTGTTCTCTTCGACTGGAGGCCACTCTGTGCAGCTTGGGACGGTTTCTCATCAACGCCTTGGGTGGGTCCATGAAATTCCGGAGTAAGAACGGGCGCTTTGAGGATGGATTGGACTGTAGTTAATGTCAACAGTCTCGTACACTGACTCAGGAATACAGTTCGCTTCTGATCATCAACACTGTACCCCACAACATTGTATATCTGCTACAAATGGACATTCGGTGCAACCCAGATGAGGATGGGTTCCCTCTTGAGTCTGGTTCCTCTCAAGGTTTCTTCCTTATGCCATCTCGGGGAGTTTTTCCTTGCCACAGTCGCCACCGGCTTGCTCATCAGGGACAAACCTACTTATAAAGAACATATTCACTTTTAATCACCACATTATCTGTGTAAAGCTGCTTTGAGACAATGTTCATTGTTAAAAGCACTATACAAATAAAAATGGATCGAATTGAATTGAATAGAATTCAAGAGTTATATTTATATTAAGTTTGTAATCTGGCGTACCGGTGTAGATTTATTCATTGCTAGAGACTTAAAGCACTTTTGTACGTCACTCTGGATAAGGGCGTCTGCTAAATGCCGCAAATGTGAATATAAATGTGTGGATGGTACGTTCAGCTGAATGCACCACCCTCTGGATGGCTCTCCTGTCCTGCATGGTGCTGTTCCTGAACCAGGAAGTGATGCTACCCGTCAGAACGCTCCCAATAGTGCAGGTGTAGAAAGTCTTTAGCACCTGAGAGGGAAGTTTAAAGTGCCTTAAGCATCTCAGATGGTACAGACACTGCCGGGCCTTCTTCACCAGGGTGTTGATGTGACAGGACCAAGACAGGTCCTGTGTGATGTGAACACCTAAGTACTGGAAACTGTCCACTCTCTCCACTGGGGTCCCATTGATGTTTAGCGGTTGGTATGACCGCTCCTGCTTCGTGCTGAAGTCCACTATCAACTCCTTAGTCTTGCTTACGTTCAGGAGAAGGTTGTTCTCCTGGCACCATTTCTCCAGGTTTTTAACCTTCTGTAGGTAGGCCGTCTCATCGTTGTTGGAGATCAGGCCCACCACAACAGTGTCGTCAGCAAACTTGATGATGGTGGTGGAGTTGGAAGTGGCCACACAGTCATATATGTACAGTGAATACAACAGGGGGCTCAGAACACAACCCTGGGGAGCTCCAGTGCCGAGGGTGAGGGTGGATGAAGTGTGTTTGCCCACCCGTACGACTTGTGGTCTGTCTGTCAGGAAGTTAGAGATCCATTGACACAGCACCAGGCTGAGTCCCAGGACCTCCAACTTAGAGGTGAGAGTGGAGGGAATTATGGTGTTGAACGCTGAACTGTAGTCCACAAACAGCATCTTAGCACATTATGACACACACTTCTGTAAAAAGTAGCATTTAAGTCTTTGCAACATACCTGTTCAGATGTGTTATGATGTATATAAGAAAACTTAATTATTATTTTGCTATATACTGTAGTACAGTATGTTATTTTTGGTACTTTTAAAAATGCAGTTTAAAATAAATGAATATAAAAAAAGGTTTTAGTTTAATTCACTGAAAACACAAATACAATACAATTGCCTTGTAAAAACATTTATTTTTTGAAAGTGGTCAAATGTATAATGGTGACCACAAAGGGGTTCGATCAAAACAATCGGCGGTTGATCAATGCAGCCTGTAGAAGACAACATAAAAACTTCTTTAATACCTTTATCACACCACTGACATGTACATGATTGCTTAATGGTGTTTCTGACAATAAAAAAGCAATTACAAAACGATAATTTTTTTTTTTTTTACCAGCTGAGAGTTCCCAGCTTTTTTTTTAATCTGGACATTGCTTGTTTTCTTTCCCAAAATTCTGTAAAGACAGTATAAAGGTTATTACACAAGTACAGCAAAAACTTAGGTGTAAAATGAGGTAAATGGAAAAATAGGTAAACAAATAACTAAATTAAACGGCTTTCTTACCTTTAATTTATCGTTTATTGCCCGTACAAACGTTCTTCTTGAAATAAAATTTATTTATATTATATTATTATATATATATATATATATATTTTTTTTTTTTCATTTATTAGGAAAATAACAAACAAACTTAAATTTGTGTTTTTATACCCAACTCAGAAAACAAACTATTTTATACCAAACAGTAAGAAATTAATCAAGCATAACATTCTGCCATTAAAACGTATTTTGCTATAAATGACTGCAAGTAAATAACTGTAATTGGTCATCTGAATAAAAATAATAAAGATAATTTCTGCCTTTCTTGTAAACAGTACAGTTTGACAGTATTTTAGCATTAAAAATACGATTGCGATCTACTAAGTGCCCATTTAGTCTTTTGTCTGTAATGTCTTGTTTGTATGCTTCATTAATGTTTTGTCTCTGTTAAGTAAGACTACAAAACTGTAACCTATTATTATACACTTAAATCTCTTTTGCACTTCGTCTTTTTGCACGCAAGGGGGTTAATCTTTAAATTTGAAATTAATAAATATATAAACACAAATAATAAGCTGGTAGGCAAGTTATTTCTAAAATAACTAACAACTGAATCAATTTAAATATACATTGTGTCTAATACTATTATATTTTATTGTGGATGTTATCTTACAATCACAACATTAAATGCAGTTAATAATTTATCAGACTAATAATTAATAAGAAAGATTTAAAAGTGTTTACGGGCAATTTGGTCTAGCTTGGAGATGGAGTATGTTGTTCCATGTGCCATCTGGTGGCTATTCTGCGAAGCACATCACATGCATTAAAATTCTGAAAAAAGTGCCTACAGCATTTCACGGGACGAAAAGTGGTAAATTGCGGGGGGAAACGCGCACTCTTATTAGCCACATCTGTATGTAAATTTGTAAAACTAAAATTTTAAATATGCAACCTTTTCCAGATTCTTTAAAAAAAAAGTTTTTGCTTCAGGATAACATTTCACTACCACAAATTATGGCCTTGGATGTTACCTACATTTAGGTTCCCTGGTGGTCTAGTGGTTAGGATGCGGCGCTCTCACTGCTGCGGCCTGGGTTCGATCCCCAGTCAGGGAACCAACCCCAGCCATTAAGGTTGCACAAGCCTTAGCGCCGGTCCCAAGCCCGGATAAATGGGGAGGGTTGTGTTAGGAAGGGCATCCAGTGTAAAAACATGTGCCAAATCAAACATGGTCTGCTGTGGCGATCCCTAACGGGAGAAGCTGAAAGAAAGGTGGATGTTGCCTACATTTCTTTTTTTTTTTTTTCACAGAAACAGCAAGGAGACACTCAGAATTGAACCCAGGCCTTTATCCCTGCAAAGCATGCAGTCTACCACTGAGCTACATCCCCCAGTTTCAGCTTCACTAGTGGGTTGAACAATGTCAACCATAACCTTATTTTACACTGAGTAAAAGGGGACAGAGAGGCATCGCATGTGTGGCACCAGGAGGTGTAAGTTGTTCCCAAAGATGAAAAATTCTAAAGTGAAATTTAATGCAAAAAAGCAAAAAAATCACATAAAAGCAAATAAATTCCATATACCAATACCCAAGTCTGCTTGAACTCCAGGTCTGGGGATCTCACTCTATTGATATCCTATCCACAGCAAGCACACATGCTCTTACATGACACAATACCCCCACCTGTTGGACACCACAAACCTTGAGAGGAAGAAAACTACAGTATATTCAGGCAAATTTGTCTTAATTTATCACACACACACACACACACACACACAATAAACAAAAAATAAACAATCAGGTACATTCAATACACCACAAAAAGAAACACATGACCTCTAAGCACTCTGATGACTGTTAAGTAATCATTCAGATCTTAGAACCCCTCAGAAAAAAAGGAAATATGTGGCAGCGTTTTATAAGGCCACCTCCCAGCTGATCATCAGAATGTTGAACACTAAAACAAACACACTAATAAAAATATATAACGCATGTTGTCTGTTAACACACGTGGTACAAAAATGCACTACCAGAGCTTCAGTGACCCATAGACAACCCAGTACAATGGCTCTCGGGTTCCTCACTTCCTAATTATGAAAAGATAAAAACACAACAATACTATTTTAGCATTAAGTGGACAATATCTGACAGTTAACTGACTTACTGGCTTGAGCAGTTCACAGCGCACCGAGAAACTCAAAACAAGGAAGCAGAACGGTTTTAACCATATAATGGTTAGATTCCTCAGGCCACACTAAAAAAGTCAATCTACATTTAAAACACAATCCACACAACCAGGCAACAAATCAGACATGACTGATAGGTCCTTACCACACAAACATCTCCAAGCTGTGCTGGATATCCAGTGAACTCAAATGTAATCACGGAAAATGCACTTCGGCAAGGCACCTACCGATTCCATTATCCACCCACTAATTCAGTAAAGTAAAATACACCCATCGTTCCATCCAGGCATGTGACAGCCACCACTACCACACATAGAAATGAGAGCTTCAGCAAACTGATACAGAAAAGCACGAACAGGGATTTAACTCATAATCTTCAGATTACGTCCCACTAAGCCATCATGCCATTTGACAAAGGCAGACTATTGCATTCAATAAAACAACTCAACATAAACTAAAGCACGCTCGTGTTGCAAGTAATATGCACTGACATCCAAGCTTTCATAATTAATTCACATTTTTGAAGCTCACATGACCATACAACAAAGTTATGTGCACATGTATCATCTGCTACCACAGTTACTGTTAACCTGTCTAATCCACCAGACTTAAAAAAAAACAAGTGAAAAAAGCAGTTATCTTCTTCTTCTTTCGGCTGCTCCCATTAGGGGTCGCCACAGCGGATCATCCGTCTCCATACCACCCTGTCCTCTACATCTGCCTCTTTCACACCAAATACCTGCATGTCTTCCCTCACCACATCCATGAACCTCCTCCTTGGCCTTCCTCTTTTCCTCCTTCCTGGTGGCTCCATCCTCAGCATTCTTATACCAATATAACTGATGTCCCTCCTCTGCACATGTCCAAACCATCTCAATCTCGCTTCCCTCACCTTGTCACCAAAACGTCCTACATGGGCTGTCCCTCTAATAAACTCATTTCTAAACTTGTCCACCCTCGTCACTCCCAACGAAAACCTTAACAACTTCAGCTTTGCTACCTCCAGCTCCGCCTCCTGTCTTTTACTCAATGCCACGGTCTCTAATCCATACAACATCGCAGGTCTCACCACAGTCCTATAAACTTTCCCTTTCATTCTTGCAGATACCCTACTATCACAAATAACTCCTGTCACTCTTCTCCACCCAATCCACCCTGCCTGCACTCTTTTCTTCACTTCCCTAACACACTCTCCATTACTTTGCACTGTTGACCCCAGGTACCTAAACTCCTCCACCTTCTCCACCTCTTCTCCCTGCAACTGCACCACTCCACTGCCCTTCTCTCATTCACACACATGTACTCTGTCTTACTCCTACTGACTTTCATTCCCCTTCTCTCCAGCACATACCTCCACCTCTCCAGGCTCTTCTCAACCTGCTCACTACTCTCACCACAAATCACAATATCATCCGCAGACATCATAGTCCATGGAGACTCCTGTCTGACCTCGTCCGTCAACCTGTCCATCACCATTGCAAACAGGAAAGGGCTCAGGGCCGATCCTTGATGCAGTCCGACCTTCACCTTGAAAGTCTGTCGTTCCTACTGCACACTTCACTGCTGTCACACTGTCCTCATACATGTCCTGCACCACCCTCACATACTTCTCTGACACACCTGACTTCCTCATACAATACCACAACTTCTCTCTTGGCACTCTGTTGTACGCTTTCTCTAAATCCACAAATATGCAATGCAATTCCTTCTGTCCTTCTCTATACTTCTCCATCAACATTCTCAAAGCAAATAATGCATCTGTGGTGGTCTTTCTCGGCATGAAACCATACTGCTGCTCACAGATGGTCACCTCTTCTCTCAACCTGGCTTCCACTACTCTTTCCCATAACTTCATGGTGTGACTGATCAAATTAATTCCCCTGTAGTTACTGCAGGTCTGCACATCTCCCTTATTCTTAAAGCTCGGTACCAGTACACTCCTTCTCCATTCCTCAGGCATCTTCTCACCTTCCAGAATCTTGTTAAACAATCTGGTTAAAAACTCCACTGCCATCTCTCCTAAACATCTCCATGCTTCTACCGTATGTCATCTGGTCCAACCGACTTTCCACTCTTCATCCTCTTAATCGCTGCTCTCACTTCCTCCTTACTAATCCTAACCACTTCCTTCTTCACCATCTCCACACCAACCTTCTCTCTCTCTGATTTTCCTCATTCATCAGCTGCTCAAAATACTCCCTTCACCTTCTTAACACACTCTCCTCACTAGTCAACACATTTCCATCTCCATCCTTTATTGCTCTAACTTGCAGCACATCCTTCCCAGCTCGGTCTCTCTGCCTGGCCAATCGGTACAAATCCTTTTCTCCTTCCTTAGTGTCCAACTTCTCATACAGCTCTTCATATGCCTTTTCCTTGGATTTTGCCACATCCCTCTTTACCTGCTGCTGCATCTCCTTGTACTCCTGCCTACTTTTCTCATCACTCTGTCGATCCCACTTCTGTTTTGCCAACCTCTTTCCCCTTATGCTCTCCTGCACTTCCTCATTCCACCACCACGTCTCTTTCTCTTCCTTTCTATTTCCAGATGTCACACCAAGTACTTTTCTAGCTGCCTCCCTCATCACTCCTGCAGTAGTTACCCAATCATCCAGCACCTCTTCACCACTACCGAGTCCCCGGTCTGACCTCTTCCCTGAACCTCACACTACAGTCTTCCTCCTTCAGGTTCCACCATCTTATTCTTCTCTCAGTCCTCACTCTCCTCTTCTTCTTCCTCACCTCCAAAACCATCCTACAGGCCACCATCCGATGCTGTCTAGCTACACTGTCCCCTGCCAACACCTTACAGTCTCCAATCTCCTTCAGGTTGCATCTCCTACATAGAACATAGTCCACCTGTGTGCACCTTCCTCCACTCTTATGTCACTTCATCTAATTCACTCCAGAATCTTTCCTTCTCCTCCATCTCACAACCCACTTGTGGAGCATAGGCACTGATGACATTTATCATCATCCCTTCAACTTTAAGCTTCACGTTCATCACCCTATCAGAAACTCTCTTCACCTCCACTACACTCTTACTGTACTCTTCCTTCAGAATCACCCCTACACCATTTCTCTTTCCATCCACACCATGATAGAACAGTTTGAACCCACCTCAAATGTTCCTGGCCTTACTCCCTTTCCACTTGGTCTCCTGAACACACAACATATCTACCTTTCTCCTCTCCATCATATCAGCTACCTCTCTCCCTTTACCAGTCATAGTACCAACATTTAAAGTACCAACCCTAACCTCCACTCTCCTACACTTCTCCTTTCCCTGCCATCTCTGTAGACATCTTCCTCCTCTCCTTCTCCTTCAGCCAACAGTAGCCCAATTTCCACCGGTACCCTCTTGGCCAACGATACCTGTGGCGGTCGTTGGTAACCCGGGCCTCGACCGATCCGGTATGAAATTCTTATTCGTGATCCGCATATTCGATTTGGCACATGTTTTACGCTGGATGCCCTTCCTAACGCAACCCTCCCCATTTATCCGGGCTTGGGACCGGCACTGTGCACTGGCTTGTGCCTCCCTAATGGCTGGGTTAATGATTGTTATTACAGTGTAAACTGAGTCCATAAACTTTTTGGCCAGTTTAAAGTTGTAGCGATCCTCTCAAATACAGCAAAGTAAGCATCAACTTCGTTTTCTCGGAATACTGGCACTAACCCAATGTGTCGGCTAACATCAAAGGCAAGCGGGCTTACCGTTGAGGACTCGGCTGGGGTGGACGGTGGCCTGGAGTGCGCAGCGGCAACAGGAGACAGGGAGGTAACTGTTGAGGACCTAAATGTCCGTGGCAAAGGCACCGGGTTCCGCCGCTGATCTGCCAGGTCAAGCTTTTTCCCCTCAATTTCCAACTCCCGTTCTCTGACTCGCAAGAACTGCATTTGGTACTCCTGCCGCTTAATCTCCACTTCAAGCTCTTTGAGTGCAAGCTGCCAAACGGGATCCACTGTACAGGCATGGGGCTGCTCATGGCTTAACTCAACCTCCTCTGGCTCAGTCATAGCTTCCGCTCTGCCAGGAGCCTGGGTAGGTTGGGT
>JAAIIK010000413.1:35344-51887 GCA_014706435.1 Silurus glanis
TGTATATATATATATATGTGTATGTATGTATGTGTATGTATATGTATGTATATATGTATATGTATATATATGTACAGTGCCTTGCGAAAGTATTCGGCCCCCTTGAACTTTGCGACCTTTTGCCACATTTCAGGCTTCAAACATAAAGATATAAAACTGTAATTTTTATATATATACATATATATTTTATATATATACATATACATACATACATATATATACATATATCCATATACATATATATACATATACACATACATATATAAAGCTAATACCCTGAACACCACCACAAACAATCTGATCACCACTACACCAACCCTCTCCAATTGCTTCACTCCTTCCTCCTTAAATAGGAAACTGGTGGATGATGTCATCATGAAGGAGGCTAGGGCAGGCCTCAAACTCTGGAGTGGATCGGACCTGCACACAAAGCACACATACAGAACACCGATATGGACATGGGGCTACCTAGGGTTCTAACACACCATTAAGCAATCATGTACATGTCAGTGGTGTGATAAAGGTATTAAAGTAGTTTTTATGTTGTCTTCTACATGCTGCATTGGTTTCAAGAATCTACCAAACCTTGATCTACAACCTGACAACTCAGTACCACCCACAGTGCCATTAACAGCAAAATTAGGATTGCAGACATTGGCCTGATCAGGATGTTCCCCTTCAGGAACTCGAGCTGCGTCGAAACGCTATGGGAACGCCTCTGCGTGACCGCGCTCTGAACCACGTGTGTAATCTGACCAATAGGCGTTTGGTACGTGACGTCATCAGCGGGCGACGTCGCGTAAACAGGAAGCTACAAATGGCTGCGAGATGGACCAGACGCTAGCTACTGCGAGAGAAGGTAAGCGCCGCAGGGATGCAGGGAGTGTGGCACGGAGACGCAGCGTCTCGTTCCCTCGGGGAACTAGGGTTATGGTCGTAACCTAGAGACGTTCCTGATGAACTGGATGGTCCCAAAGAGTACTTCCATGAATCGCACTTTGTGGCGGCACATTTGCAGTGACAGATAAATCATGGACATTACATGACTTCTCCATCTTGAGACCACTATCAATCAAAGATCCAAAAACTTTAGGACTTTCACTATTAGACACCGAATTGTCAAAAGCCATTGAGCCATCATTGGAAACATCATCACCCACAGAAAACACACTCTCATTATCAGTAGCCCCCACATCACATAAAGGGAGAAAATTCATACAAAAAATATATTACTGTGCAATACTTTGAGCTGACCTGATACAGGATGTTTTATCTTGTAAATGTGAGTCCTGGAATCCTGATCAACCACAGTATATACCACACCCTCCTACTTGTCTGAAAGTTTGCTTTTTGCCACGCTCACTCATATTGGCTAACAGAGCCCTGTCCCCAACTTTGATGTTCACACCCTTATGCCTGCGATTATACATCCTGGCCTGGTGAGACTGTTCTCTACCAGTGTTGGCCTCAGCAAAAGCAAGAGCCTCCTTCAAGTCCCGGTTCAGAGATACAACATACCTGGCAAGAGAGTCAGGTCATCCCTTAATACACTCTTGAAAATCATGTCAACCCGCAGTCTTGGCATATGACCAAACATTAAATAAAATGCAGGAAACTCTGTCGTATCATATGCAGTACAATTGTACTAAAAAGTCAGTGTGTGAAGTATCTGGGGCCAATCATGCTTTGGTCTTGGCTCTAGGGCCCCTATCATATTACCCAGTGTCTGAATAAACCTTTCAACAGAGCCATTACCCATTGGGTTGTTTGTGACATTTTTCTATCCCAGAAAAGTCAAACAAGTGTCTGATGAGCTCGCAAAAATAATTTGCACCTTGGTCAGTGGATGGGTCTGGGAAATCATAATAACAGATATAGTTATCCAAATGCTTCTTCACCACTGATTTGGCAAACTGATCTAAACAATGAAAAGCATGTGCAAGCTTCGTAAAAAAGTCAGTTACTAACAAAACGCCAACAGAACTATTCTGAGAGTACTTGGCTGTCCAAAAATCAATACAAACTAATTCAAGCGGAGCAAAAGACTTAATCCTCTCCAGTAAAGGCTGACCTTTCGGTACTGGTGCCTTTGCAAGCACACAATGACACAAACTTTCACATACTCACAGACATCTCGTTCGATCCCTATCCAGTAAAAACGCTGACAGGTGAGACAGGTGAAGAGTGCGATACCTGCCTTGGTGTCCTGCCTCATCATGACAACCCCTCAAAATTTCAGTTCTGAGAGAAAAAGGCACAATGTACTGGAATCTTTTGTGAATCTTAAATTGTCTTTTTACCCACAAATATTTTTAATGTCCAATTCAAAGGTGGAAAGTATATGATCCCCAAATGAGGATGGGTTCACCCAAATGAGGATGGGTTCCCGTTTTGAGTCTGGTTCCTCTCAAGGTTTCTTCCTCATAACATCTAAGGGAGTTTTTCCTTGCCACAGTCGCCACGGCTTGCTCATCAGGGATAAATGCACACCATTCACCTTGACTGTTGATTTCTGTAAAGCTGCTTTGAGACAATGTCTGTTGTGAAAAGCGCTATAGAAATAAACTTGACTTGACTTGACTTGAAAGTATAGCCACACAACTTTGTTCACAGGCATCAAGCCTCCATTTGGTGAAGATATGCGTCAGGGGATTATCTGTCTTAGCTGTGAACAGGTGCCTTTTAAGCCAATGGCTAACTGTATCACATACAGCCCACTTAAGTGCAATGAACTCAAGGTGATGTGCTGGATTTCTGGCTTGTGCTCTGGATAGTGATTTACTCGCAAACCCAATGGGTCAAGCTTTGCATTCTCCAGTACATAGTTGCAAAAGCACAGCACCCAACCCTTCAAATGAAGCATCAGTAGCTAGGATAAGGGGCCTGGAAAAGTCAGGGTGTGTGAGGACTATATTAGAAAGCAGAGCTGTCTTCAAAGCAGACAAAGCCACCTCAAAGGCAGGAGGCCAATCATCAGGAGTAGGTTTTCTGAATGATGTAGCGCCTTTGTGACTCCCACCTCTACATTTCTTCACACCACTAGTTAAAGCATAAAGTGGGTGTGCAAGGGATGAACAATTCTCAATGAAACATTGGTATCACATGACAAGACCAAGAAAAGATAAAAAAATTTTTCACTGATTGAGTAACACAATCAGGTCACATTAAATCTGCAGAAGTAATCTTAGCAATCGTGTCAACCTTTCCAGGATCTGTGGAGACACCGTCCTCCGAAATCAAATGACCAAGAACCTCCACAGAGCTTGGTTTTTCTTTGGATTTCAAATTGTGTTTTTTAAACATTCCAAAAACCATTTCAAGCTCTTGTAATGCAATGTTTTGTCAGGTGAAAAGACCATTATGTCATACAGGTAGCTCAACAATGACACGAAATTCTGGTCACCAAATACCCTATCATCATTCGCATGAAACTAGCAGTTGAGTTAGAATTGCCTTGTGGAAGACGGTTATGTTTGTGCAACCCTATTGGTGTAGTGAACGCAGAGTACTTCTTGTCGTCTTCATGTAATGGGATATTGTAATATGCAAAAGTCAGATCCATTGTACTAAACAATGAATTGCCACCAAGTGCTACAAGACAGTGTTCTTGATGAGGAAGGGGGTGTGCATCTTTCACATTATTTCTCTCTCCATCTCATCCAGAGATGCTTAAAGGGTAAACAAAAGGGTCTTTCGTCAAACAAACATATTCTATATACAAAACCCCTGACTTCACCGCAATCAAGAGAATGTCTTGAAAAAATTTACTCATATTCAAGAACTAGATCAGAGCTCTTCATCTTCCAGGGTCCAGAAACTTCACAAGACTCTTGATCAATGGTCTTTATGCCACATTGTCTGAGCCTTCAGACATATCCATCTCAACCGCTGACTGCTGAACAGACGAACAAGCGAAAACCCAGTCTCTGTTTCACACACATCCTCCAACGCAATGCAAGGATAAACATTGGCCACTTTAGAGTTCCGCATAAGTGTCATTGGCTTGTCGCTAAGATTGATCAACTTAAGTGGTATGCAGCCATCACCCTAAAGCAGAGTGACAACACGACCCACCAGAACATTCCTAGTGGCAGAAAAAAAGTCTAGATGGTTCCAACAAAATGGTACTGCCTAGTTGGCCACAGGATTTCACAGAAAGTTTACCCCAAACTAGGTGTTCTTGACCAGGCAAATGTTTTATTGCATGGTTAAGCTTTGCTGTACTGACAAGATCAGGACCTGTCCTACCCTTCCATCATTGTACGGCAGCCAACTTCGACAAGAAATCATCGCACTCTCGATTATGTTTGCTGGGTGCAGAGATTAGTTCCCAATATCTGTGTGAATTTTTCAGTCAGTGGACAATATGCTTAATGACATTTGTTCCCAAAATTAGGTCATCTTTTTGACCTGGAACCACAAGACATGGGATAATAAAATAACAGCCATAAACATCCAGTTTAAGTTCAAGTATACTTTTTGAGAACACCGGTTTGCCACCACATCCAATTTAAACAACATATGTGTCCTCCTCCTTAACTGCATCCAAAACACGATGTTCTCTCAGCTTACTGAAGACTGAGTCACTTAAGGCAGTGGTACCCAACCCCCGGGTCACGGACCGGCACCGCTCCGTGGGTCAATTGGTACCGGGCCGCACAGAAAGAATACATAACTTACATTATTTCTGTTTTATTTATTATCTGATTCTGAACAATGTTTTATTTTGGAAAATTAAAGGATTCTCTCCGCCTCATCTGTCCATGACTTAGTCTTGATGCATGTCATGATGCCTCGGTCACATGTCTTACCTACATCCTCTGCCTTCTTAAAGGGGCTGCTCCGGCCTCTAACACATAATACATTACCGCTAAATTCAAACCCCCAAGCTAGCAAAATGAACAAACAACAACACAGTGGATTCACGTTTATTATTAGATTTAGGAAATACCAGTTTTTATGCCGGTCGTATCATTTTATTTTGTTGCATTTATCCGCCACACCTTAAAGGCCAGTCCATGAAAGTATTGTCCGATATTAAACCGGTCCGTGAAAATATTGTCCGACATTAAACCAGTCCGTGGCGCAAAAAAGGGGACCCCTGACTTAAGGTACAGGCCATAGAGCCAGTATCCAACATTGCTTTGACAGTGACTGAGTCATTAATAAGAACAGGAGTATAGAAAAGTGTATCTGAACATGCAATGTGTTGTATATTCTGAAAAACAACTCTCTGCAAATTGGGACAAACATCCTTAATGGAAAGAAATAAAGCCTCAAAGTCAGTATCAACATTGAGGGAATTTTCAGAATCACCCACACTTCCCCTCTCTGAATGCAGGTGACTCTGATCACTAAATGTACCTGAGACAGGACGCAAAGTGAAGCCTTTTTAGTACAGTAACGTTTGGAATGACCAGCAGCATGACATTTAAAACACAAGTGATCAGATCTACAATGGTCAATAGTAGTATGTGTTGTGTCACTGCAAATACTACATCCCTTTTTTCCACGTGTTTTCCCAAATGACACATATGCAGGCTTTTTTTTCTTTCTTTTTCTTTAAAACATCAAAAAGCTGCGCCAGCATATCAGCCATTCTATTCAAACCGGATAGCTCTACTGCATCGGGTTTAGGTTAACCAGGTCTGCTGGTTAAAGCATTATAGTACAGCCTCAGGACAATATCTACATTTTCACATTTTTGTAAGGCAATCTGAGCATTTTCACCAGCTGAATATGCATTAGTGCTTGCTCTGGACTTTTGTTCATGCTGGAAACTGTCTAAAAGCTCCTGGATATCCTTCGCCGTCCAGTTTTCTAACAGACGCATTTTGAAAACGCGTGCCAGTTCAGTAACTGGACAATTCCTCACAAACATCATTGCAACCTCAGATTTCTATTTTTATTCTTCCCCCTTGAGCTCCAAGACCTTAATTGCCAATATCCACTGCCTTGTTTAAATGAAGCCAATAATCCAAAGGATTCTAACCATGTTTAGGTAATGTGCTATAGAAATCAGCAAGCGGCTTACTAGAATAGGACACCTCACTGAAGTGTTGCTTAAGTATGCTATAGGTGATGTCAGGGTGATGTTTGCAGTCTAATGTACAGTTACTATGCAAAGCTACCTTCACTATGTTTTTCGCCCTGCCCATTAGATGACTGATTATCTCATCAGCTTGTTCAGTGATATTGATGTTTCTCTTGCATAAAAAAAAAGCTGCATCATATTAATCCACTCTTACTCTACTTCTTCTTCTTCTTTCGGCTTCTGCCATTAGGGGTCACCACAGCGGATCATCCATCTACATACCCACCTGCCTCTTTCAAACCAACTACCTGCATGTCTTCCCTCACCACATCCATTACCTCCTCCTTGGCCTTTCTCTTTTTCTCCTTCCTGGTGGCTCCATCCTTAGCATTCTCCTACCAATATAACCCATATCCCTCCTCTGCATATGTCCAAACCATCTCAAGTTGCCTCCCTCACCTTGTCTCCAAAACGTCCTACATGTGCTGTTCCTCTATTAAACTCATTCCATCCTCGTCACTCCCAACGAAAACCTTAACATCTTCAGCTCTGCTACCTCCAGCTCCACCTCCTGTCTTTTACTCAATGCCACTGTCTCTAAACCATACAACATAGCAGGTCTTACCACAGTCCTATAAACTTTCCCTTTTACTCTTGCAGATACCCTTCTATCATAAAGCACTCCTGCCACTTTTCTCCACCCACTTCACCCTTCCTGCACTCTTTTCTTCTCTAACACACTCTCCATTACTTTGCACTGTTGACACCAGTTACTTGAACAAGTCCACCTACTCCACCTCTTCTCCATGCAATCTGCACCACTCCACTGCCCGCCCTCTCATTTACACACATGTACTCTGTCTTACTCCTACTGACTTTCATTCCCCTTTTCTCCAGTTCATACCTCCACCTCTCCAGGCTCTTCTCAACCTGCTCCCTACTCTCACCACAAACCACAATATCATCTGCAAACATCATAGTCCAAGGAGACTCCTGTCTGACCTCGTCCGTCAACCTGTCCATCACCACTGCAAACAGAAAAGGACTCAGAGCCGATCCTTGATGCAGTCCAACTAAACCAGTCTGTCGTTCCTACTGCACACTTCACTGCTCTCACACTGTCCTCATACATGTCCCACATACTTCTCTGACACACCTAACTTCCTCATACAATACCACAACTCCTCTCTCGCCACCCTGTCGTACGCTTTCTCTAAATCCACAAACACACAATGCAACTCGTTCTGACCTTCTGTATACTTCTCCATCAACATTCTCAAAGCAAATAATTCGTCTGTGGTGCTCTTTCTAGGCATTAAACCATACTGTTGCCCACAGATGGGCACCTTTTCTCTCAGCCTGGCTTCCACTACTCTTTCCCATAACTTCATGGTGTGACTGATCAACTTAATTCCACTGTATTTACTGCAGGTCTGCACATCTCCCTTATTCTAAAAGATCGGTACCAGCACACACCTCCTCCATTCCTCAGGCATCCTCTCACCTTTCAAAATCCTGTTAAACAATCTTGTTAGAAACACCACTGCCATCTCTCCTAAACATCTTAATGCTTCTACCAGTATGTCATCTGGTCCAACCGATTTTCCACTCTTCGTCCTCTTAATCGCTGCACTCACTTCCTCCTTACTAATCCTATCCACCTACTGCTTCACCATCTCCACACCATCCAACCTGCTCTCTCTCTTGCTCTCATTCATCAGCTGCTCAAAATACTCCTCCATCTCCTCAACACACTCTCCTCTAGTCAACACATTTCAGAGAATTCCCTAAATCTCATACTATATTCTTCCTCCTTTAGTTTCCACCATCTTATTCTTCTTTCAGTCCTCACTCTCCTCCTCTTCTTCTTCACCTCCAAAACCATCCTACAGACCACCATTCGATGCTGTCTAGCTACACTGTCCCCTGAGTCTCCAATCTCATTCAGGTTGCATCTCCTACATAGAACATGTTCCACCTGTGTGCACCTTCCTCCGCTCTTATACGTCACCCCATTCTCCTCCTTTTTCTTAAAATAAGTATTTACCACTGCCATGTCCATCCTTTTAGCAAAATCGACCACCATCTGCCCTTCCACATTCATTACCTTAAGGCCATACCTAATCCCATCACCTCCTAATCTCCTCTGTTCCCCTCCCAACATGCCTATTGAAGCCTGCCCCAATTACAAATCTTTCATTCCTATGCACACTCGCCACCATTTCATCTATAATTTTTCTTTCATGTTAATCTCACAACCCACTTGTGGAACATAGGCACTTGTTCTTCTATACACACAACATGTCAACTTTCTCCGCTCCATTGTATCAGCTAACTCTTCCCCTTTACCAGTCATAGTACCAACATTTAAAGTACCAACCCTAACCTCCACTCTCCTACACTTCTCCTTTCCTTGGTTTCTCTGTGGACATCTTTGACTTGTGATTGACAAAATTGGCATTTATCTGTACATACTTTTAGCACATATTCTAACAGCCAATCCAACACTTTCAGTAGCCTCTCCTCATGCTCTTCTAGGGTATGGACCAAAACAATGTGGCTGAATTGAGCCCCAGTAATCCCATTCGACATGCGTTTAAACTGGTAAAACCCTAGAGGACAGATGAATGCTGTTTTTACCCGGTCCTCTTCTGCCATCTCAATTTGATAGTAGCCACTACGCAAGTCAAAATCAGAAATATTTGCTTCTAGCCAGACAATTCAGAGCATCATCTATTTTAGGAGTGATATATTGATCAGGTATTGTTCTGAAATTCAATGTCTGGTAGTCTTTATACATACAAATAGCTCTGTTCTTCTTTCAGGCAATAACTATGGGCAAGCCATAAAAGCTTCTAAATTTATAGTTATGATGCTGGTAGCTAACAGATCTTTTGTATGTCGTCAATATCTGTGGGTGCAATATGCCTGGATCTCACCTTAAATGGCCTGCAATCACTCAGCCGGATATTTGGCACCTCCCACATTCCACTCTTCGAGGAAAAACACATTTCCACATTCTGCTACCTTCATTCTAAGCCTGTTACCCTATTCAACAGGAATAGGAGAATCACCAAACTTGAAAATTTGTGGATCTAACCTTTTGGAGACATATGAAGTACTAGGCATAACAGTAACTGTTTTAGTGGAAATGACCATAGCAATTACAGTGTCAGACAGAATGCTAATGTCTTTAGAAGTCTAATTACATACCAGCAATCTAAAGTGATTTAGACCAGTGGCAGAAGGAGACAGTACAGTCGGAGAATAAGTTGAAAGGAATAGTTAAGACTCCTTCCCTCTCCACTTGATCTGTCCCTCAACTGGCTCAGGCACTCCAGTTTTAAGGAATGCGGACTGAATTCTTATTGATGTTACTTGGTTTGATCCTGAACCAATCCTGACCAAGCAAGGTCAGGTGCTTAAAAAACTTGCATTGGTTCCAATTATCACAGAACATTGCTAAGGACCTTGGGGTTCTGGAGAGATCAAAGTGAGAATGTCTCTAGGTTACATATGTAGCCTAGTTCCTGATGAAATGAGACGCTGTGTCGCAACGCTTTGGGTACTCGACTGCGTTTTCCACGCTCTGAAATAATGTATGTAATCAGTCAAAAGGCTTACATAAGTAACCTAGAGACATTCTCTTTCAATAGCCTGAGCTGTGTTGCAACGCTTTGGGAACGAGTGTCCAATCACACCAGACTGACCAGTCCCTGACTAGTGTGTATGGGCACGTCTAGGTCAAAGGACAGAGGGGCCAGGTGTTTTGCCCTGAGGTCCAGGTTGTAAAACCAGACAAAGGTCAGCGGGGTGGACCAGCCCACAACATTGAAGATGTCTGAGCTCTGACCCTGAATGAAGCAGGGAGACCAGAGGACTCATAAGAGGATGCAATGGCATCAATGATCCATCTGCTCAGTCTGCTTATTAAACAAGCAGTTGGTCAGACTTCCTCCAGGGACCCGTCATGTGGACGTTAGTGTCCAGTGCTCACACCAGGCACAGCCGGTTCAGTTTCTCCTGGTCTGAGGCCTGAAATGGAGGGTAGAATACCTGTACTACCTCACGAGTCTTGGGACGATCAAGGGCACCTTGGAGTTGTAACCCATTCTAGGGTACAAAAAGGCACTGGCCATACCTGGAGTAAACTCCAGAAAGAAGTGGGCCACAGAAAGGGCCTGCAGATCTCCAACTCTCTTGAAAGAGCAAATGGACAATAAGAACTCTGTCTTAATAGAGAGGTGCCAAGATGCCTCGTCCAGAGTCTCGAAGGGGGGCTTAGACAGAGCCTCCAACACGATGGCCAGGTCCCACCCAAGCACTCTAGGTCACACCAGGGGCCTCAGACTCCCGGTGCCAGAGAGAAAATGCATCATAATGGGGTCTTTGCCCACAGACTGCCCCGCCATGGGGACATGATACGCTGAAATGGTGAAAGCGTAGACTTTAAGGGTGGATGGAGCCAACCCTTTGGCTATTTGTCCTTGGAGAAATTCCAACACTAAAACAACCGGGCAGTTGACTGGATCCAAATGGTGGTGCTCACACCACATACAGAACAGGCGCCATCTCCTGGCATACGACCTCCTCATGGAGGGAGCTTTGAAGTGGAGAATGGTCTCTAGCACCTCAGTGGAGAGACCAGAACCTTGTAGCTGTGCCGCCTCAAGGGCCACAGTCACAGCCTCCACAACTCCATCAGGGGTGAACTATGGCACCTCAGTGGAATCTCCCAGGGAGGGTGCTTGAGTAGGGCTACAAGGTCTGCAAACCATGGTTTGCCCGGCCATCTTGGATCTACAAGGAGGAGACGGACTCCGTCCCTGCGAACTCTCTCCAGAACTCCAGAACAGGAAGGTGTACAGGCGAAATCTCAGCCACGCCTAAACCATGGCATCCAGTAAAACTGGAGGAGTAAGAGAGAACCATAGGGGACAGTGCGATGACTTAAGTTGTGAATAGATCCCCCTGGGCTTTGCCGAATTTCTCCCAAATCTGCTCCACCACGTGAGGATGGACTCACCATTCCCTGGGTCTCAACCTCTGCCTTGACAGGGTGTCTGCTGCATCATTTAACAAGCCTGGGATGTAAGCTGCTTTCACAGAGAGGCCCACAAGAGGATCAGCCTGTATAGGGGCCGCGAGCACAGACCTTCTTGATGGTTGATGTATGAGATTACTGAGGTGTTGTCCGATCAGATCAGCACATGGTGATCCCTGAGGTATGGGAGAAAATGCTTCAGTGCTAGAAGCACGGCCAGCATCTCTAGGCAATTGATGTGCCACAGTAAATGGGGTCCTTCCTATAGACCTTGGTCTGAGCAGCCACTCATGACCGCTCCCCATCCGTGAGGGACACATCCATTGTTAGCGTTACACGATGACTGGGAATTCCCAATACAGTGCCCTGAGAAAGGAAAATGAGATCTATCCAAACATCTAAGGCATGTAAGGCTTTGGCACATGACCTTGACTGTACGGAGCGGGTTGCCCTTCCATGAGAACTCATGGGTCCTGAGCTACCACTGAAGGGGTAAAAAAAGGGGTAAATAGAGAAAGCACACTCTTCCTGGCATTCAGCCGAAACCCCAAAGCCTTCATGTGAGCTTACTGCCCTGATCGAGCTAATATTAACCAGTTATCAATACAGTTAAGGATGTGGATGCCTGAGGTCTCAGAGAGACCAGAGCTGCATCGACACACTTTGCGAAGGTGCAGGGTGAAAGGGCAAGGCCAAAAAGAAGAACCTAATACACTGCTCTCATGGACCACTAAGAGACCAGGTGGTACCTGAAGAGGATGTTTGCTGGAGCTAGCCATGCCCTGATACACATTCCATGGCAGGGTTAACAGACCAGATCCTGAGGGACCCGGGACAGAGTGGGCACCGAGTAAATGCAGTCACATACGAGCACAGTGCTCGCCGTCCGCTCCCTAGAGAACTGACTTAGCGTGCTCTGCTCCCAAGCAAGCCACACACAGCCGGAAAGTGTGCTTCACCTTCTTGCTTTCATATTTTTTATTATTTATTAATTCTTTTAGACAGACAATTAACACATACACACAGAGCGCTTCGTGAACAAACAGATGCTGGCACTGGCTTCACTCCATGTGCGTTCCATGTGCTGGTCATGACGTCACCCTGCCTGTGATGGCCTGCGTCCAATTTTGACTAATTACACACATTATTTCAGAGCGTTGACAACATGGTCACATTTCCAATGCGTTGCAACACAACTCGAGTTCCTGAAAGGGAATTGAAACCGATTTTTTCACCACAGTGATTGAAGCAAAACATCAACTATGATGTATCCCCTATAGGGATAACTCGAATCGCTTAGTTCCTAGATGGACAATCCTGTGAGTGGGTAGATGGGAACCTGGGGTAAATGTTTAGAATACCACTGGTCAAACACTCTAGTAACCTGTGATCCACTATCCAGAAATGCTTGACAAGAACATCCATTTAACTCCAGTGATAAAGTTAGAGGAGGCCCCACTAACCCTCTGGGAAGATGACTTTTTCCACATACCTCGGTTGACTTCTTTCAGAGAAACAGTCTAAACTGCTAGCTGTAGCCTTGGCTCCAGCCATCCGGTTCCAATCAGTCTTAGATTCTGAAGAGCACAAACCAACTTCTGTATAACTTGGGAGGTATTTTCAGATGCCTGACACTTGGTAGCTATGTGTCCATCCTCCCCACACTGATAACAGATGAAACCATCTTTGTGCTTACTGGGCTTTTCTCTGTTTGACAGTAAACCAAACCTAGTCATGTCAAAGCTGGCAGAGACTGGGTAGTGAAACTGGCACTCATGATGGCTAGTTGTTGTTGCAGTTGTTGCACTTGCTTCTTTAACATGTTAAACTTTTGGGGTTCAGCTCTTTTTGTCTCATGTTTAGCTTTTGTGGCAGAAACAGAAACTGGTTTCAGCTTTCCCCCAAATCTGGATCTTACCACTTGACTCTCTGTTGTCAGAACACAGAGGGGCCAAGCTCGTCATAATTCTTCAGTCGTATGGACTTCACAAATGCCTTAATTTTATGGCAGGCAGCATCTTTAATTTCATTTAGCAGTACCAAGAATGTACCCCAGCCATTAGGGTTGCACAAGCCAGTGCACTCTTAGTGCCGGTCCCAACCCCGGATAAATGGGGAGGGTTGCGTTAGGAAGGGCATCCAGCATAAAACATGTGCCAAATCAAATATGCGGCTCACATACCAGAATTTTATACCGGATCGGTCGAGGCCCGGGTTACCAACAAGCGCCACAGGTATTGTTATCCAACAGGGTACCGGTGGAAATTGGGCTACTGTTGGCCGAAGGAGGAGAAGGAGAGGAGGAAATGTTGAATGTCAAATGGCATGTTGGTGAAGGGAACAGAGGTGATGAGGAGGTGATTGGTAGGTATGGCCCCAGGGAGAGAAATGTGGAAGGGGAGATGGTGGTAGGCATTTAAGAAGCTGTATGAGATGATAGACACTAAGAAAGGAGAAAAGGATTTGTAAGGAGGAAGTGAGAGCAGCAATTAAGAGGATGAAGAGTGGAAAGTCAGTTGGACCAGATGACATACCAGCAGACGCATGGAGATGTTTAGGAGAGATGGCAGTGAAGTTTTTAACCAGTTCAACAAGATTTTGGATGGTGAGGGTATGCCTGAGGAATAGAGAAGGAGTGTGCTGGTACCGGTTTTTAAGAATAAGTGAAATGTGCAGACCTGCAGTAACTACAGTCGAATCAAGTTGATCTGTCCATGAAGTTATGGAAAAGAGTAGTGAAAGCCAGGCTGAGAGAAGAAGTGAACATCTATGAGCAACAGTAGGAAGAGCACTTCAGCTGCATTATTAGCTTTGTGAATGTTGATGGAGAAGTATAGAGCAGGTCAGAAGGATCCAGAGAAAGTTCTGAGAGAAGAAGATGAGTTCAGGTGTGTCAGAGAAGTATGTGAGGGTGGTGCAGGACATGTATGAGGACAGTGTGACAGCAGTGAATTGTGCAGTAGGAATGATAGACTGGTTAAAGGTGGAGGTTGGACTGCATCAAGGATCGGCTCTGAACCCCTTCTTGTTTGCAGTGGTGATGGACAGGTTGACAGACAAGGTCAGACAGGAGTCTCCGTTAACCATGATGTTTGATGATATTGTGATTTGTGGTGAGAGTAGGGAGCAGGTTGAGATGAGCCTGGAGAGGTGGAGGGAGGTGCTGGAGAGAAGGGGAATGAATATCACTAGGAGTAAGACAGAGTACACCTGTGCAAATGGGAGGAAGGGCAGTGGAGTGGGTGGAGAAAAGTGGAAGGAGTGATTTGTGATAGAAGGGAATCTGCAAGAGTGAAAGGGAAAGTTTATAATACTGTGGTGAGACCTGCTATGTAGTATGGCTCAGGAACATTGGCACTGAGTAAAAGACAGGAGGTGGAGCTGGAGGTAGCGTTGAATATTTTGAGATTTTCAATGGGACTGACGAGGATGGACAGGATTAGAAATTTAGTTTATTAGAGGGGCAGCACATGAAGGACGTTTTGGAGACAAAGTGAGAAAGGCCAGATTGAGATGGTTTGGACATGTGCAGAGGATGGACAGGGGGACATCGGAAGGAGAATGCTGAGGGTGGAGCCACCAGGAAGAAGGAAAAGAGGAAGACCAAGGAGGAGGTTGCAGGTTGATGGTTTGAAGGAGGCAGATGTAGAGGACAGAGTAGTATGGAGACGGATGATCGGCTGTGGTGACCCCTAATGGGAGCGGCTGAAAGAAGAAGAAGAAGTGCCAAGAATGTAGGTGGCTGATCTATTCTCTCCCTTAGTCTTAGCTGCAAAAGCATCAGATCTGCCTTAACTGCCCATCTGATCAACTCTGATCAACCCTTGTTTTGTCCATCATCTGCAGAGTCAATCCTCCTTTCCCCACCACTTTAGCTAAAGATGTTTCTATTTTACACAAAAAGTCAGACAAAGCTTCTCCAGAGACCTGAATTAAGAGATGAAAAGCAAAGTACAGGTCCTCCCCTGATTCAGAATTTCCAAATGTGTTTTCCAAAGCATCCAGATATTGAGCAGCACTAGCCTCAGGACTTGAAAATCGGACAGCTTTTATTATGTCAAGAGCTGGGCCTTTTAGAATCTCCATAATCCTTCTACGTTGTTTCTTCTCAGAAAACTCATATTCATCAGCCATTAACCTGGATTGTTCTATTCAGTTTTCCAAGCTCTCCTCTCCAGTATGGATTGGGACAATACCAGAAAAGATGCGCAATTGTCAGTAGGCATTAGTTTCACCTGATGGTTTTGCTGTCTTTTTCAAGAGTTCACCAACAGCACATATAATAGACTCAGGGGAGGCAGAACTGGAACTAGGTGGAGTAAATAGTATCTGTATATTAGTCATAGACTTTCCTTTCTCAGCTAGGAACTTAACAGGATCACAACAACAATCACCTTTTACGAATCTTCTTTTGGTCGCAATAAATAATATTGTGTTGTTTTGTTGTTATATGTTGTTGTGTAACAAGTTGAATGCCTGATGACGTATTTGTTGTTGTCAAAGGGTGTGTAAGTGTGTGATGATTAAAAGTGTGTAAGGATGGTCAAATCCCTTCATGATCCCAGACCCCGAGAACTGCCATGCAACTTCATGCGGCCAGACCCCAAGAACTGCCATGCAACAAAACAACAAAACAAAAATAAACTTTTTAACTTTCTTCCCCCCCCCCCCGGGGGAGATGGCCGGGTCATGGAAAGGTGACTTGGAGTTCCCGGAATTCAAGCTACTATACTTGCATAATGTAATAATTACATTTTAGGAATGTATGCATTTTTCCTCCACATGTTTGGTATCATTTTAAAGGTCTCAGTGTGATTGGAAATATGATCTCAGTCCCATATCAGTAGAACAGACCTCAGGTTTGGGGAAATTCTGTCCTACTGACATAAGGGTTGCCCCTGAGAAGATCCTTACCAGGTGTTGGTTTTATGCTAGGTGACTAACGTAGTAAGTAAGTAGGTAAATAAATATTTAATTAAGAATATACACAAACTAACAAATAAATAGTTGCTGCATATAAGATTCTGACCCCTTCTTGGTCATATCAAATTAAATCAAATAAAATAAAATTTTATTTGTCACATACACATACAGAGTACGACATGCAGTGAAATGCTTTTTACGGTCCGGCATGAGGGAATAAAAAGAGGAGAGAAATAAACCAAGAGAAAAAAAAAAAAAGAAGGTAGATAAATAAAAATAAAAAGTATAAACTATATAAAATATATAAAGATATATGTGGAAAAAAGTTATAAAGATTCTTGTTCTTTTTTTTGTCTTTGGGTTGACGGGTAAAGCTCTGCCATGCTGTGTCTGTGCTGACTCTGTGGTACACAGAATTGTAGTTGTGGTAGATTCCGCTTGTGGCTGCCTCTCCAATAGGAGGAGAGATAGAAATTGCTGACGTGTGTGTGTGTGTGTGTGTGTGTGTGTGTGTGTGTGTGTGTGTGTGTGTGTGTGTGTGT
>JAAIIK010000413.1:86657-103140 GCA_014706435.1 Silurus glanis
GCTCTAGCTTACATAAGTTCTTTTGTTAGAGCCAAAAATATCAGATTTATACATTTATCTAGTCACAGAACTTTATTCCAGTCATTAATTGTCCAATTCTTGTGTTTTTGCTTTTTACCTAGTTTGTTGCATATAAACAAACAGAACATGCATGTATCTTAAAAATTATAAAAGACAAGGTAATTCTAAACTTTTGGCACAGTATCCTCTTCTTGTAGCTGGCAACAATGATTCATGAGTCTCAACAGAAATTGTTATATTAAGTTCCCTCTCCCTCTTTTTCTCTCATTTGCTCTCTCTTTCTATTTCAGGCTGGCTGGAGCTCCAACATCTCCAAAAACAGGCAGTGGCTCTAGTGGTGTCACAGGGGTGGGTGGTGGCTTGGGCATGGGAGGCATGGGAGGAATCCCAGGACGAGGAGACACCTACAGACTGGCCACCCATGAGAGCCCAAGACCATCTCCAACCCCTCAATCTCAGAATCAGGCAACATCACAGGGCATGGGTACAGACCAAGGTCCTGGTCAGCATGCCTCCAGACGGAACCTTCAGGTAGACTTCAGTAGTGGGGGAAGTGTAGGCCGAACAGGTCGATCGCCTTCAGTGTCTCCTGACCGAGGCAGTGCTCCCACCTCACCCTACTCAGTGCCACAGATAGCACCCATGCCCAGCAGCAAACTGTGCCCAATCTGCAACACAACAGAGCTGACCAGTGCTGACAGAGTACCCAATTTCAACAAGTGCACCCAGTGTCGCACCATTGTGTGCAACCAGTGCGGCTTCAACCCCAATCCACACCTTACAGAGGTAAACAGAATTATTCCCTCAGTCAACTATACAGCATCTGAGATCTAAAACTGTCTAGATGTTTTTACTTGGTTATTTTTATATCTTATATCTGGATTGTATGTTGAATATAAACACATACATTAACACCTACATTGGCTTACAAATTCTTTTTTTTTTTTTTTTTTTTTTTTTTAATCAAAAAAGTGATTCAGATAGAAATATTTTAAGCAGGAATAATCTAAAGTTATTGTGTTCTGTATGAATTCTGTTCAATGTTACAACACTTTGATTTTGTTATTTTAAGCCATTCTGTTGTGGATTAAATGGTGTGCTTGGGATCATTGTCCTGATACATGACCTAATGATTAGTTAATGATAAATTAATCAAGGGCATTTTATTAGCAGCACATAAGCAGTTTAGCATCTTAAATCCTATAGTAGCAGTAAAGGTGCACTTAGTTTTTCGCACAAGGCTGGATTTTTGTAAATAAATAAGGTGTAACAGTGTAATATGTAATGTGTTTGTTTATTTGAGATTGTTTGAAGTTAATTAGAATTTTTATTATGATCTGATATGTAAAACCATAACATTTAAAACTTAAATTTTCACGAGTATACAGTACAGACTCAAATACACACGCACAACAACACACACCCACAAGTATTAGGTTTTTATATATAAAACATTTAGAATAAATGCAGGCAGTGTGGCATATAGACGCAGCATCTCGTTCCCTCGGGGAACCATGGTTACATAAATAACCTGGAGATGTTTCCCAATAGGAGCTCGAGCTGCTTCAGAAACGCTTTGGGAATGAGAATCCAATTAAGCCAGTTTGACCAATCCCTGCCTAGTGTGGACAAGCACAGCAACGGCGAAGGACAGAGGGGCCAGGAGTGGGACTGAGATCGACGCTATAGAACCTGGCAAAGGTCAGCGGAGTGGACTAGCCCATAACATTGCAAATGTCTTGGAGGGAAATTTCAGAGTACAAGGCCTTAGAGGCCGCCACATTCCGAGTCAAGTGAGCTCTGACCCCAAATGGAGCGGAGAGACCAGAAGACCCTTAAGAGAAAGAATTAGCATTTACAATCTATCTGCTGAGCGTCAGCTTATTTGCACTGACACCTCTCCTCAGAGGGCCAAGCAGACGAATAGCTGCTCTGACTTCCTTCACAGTTCTGTTCTGTGGACGTATATGTCCAGTGTTCTCACTGGACACAGTCGGTTAAGCTTCACCTGGTCTGGGGCCTGGAGGGAGAAGGAGAGAATGCCTGGAGCCTAATAGGTGGTGGGACGACCGAGGGTTCTTTAGGAACATAGGGTAGAGGAAGGCACTGGCCAGGCCTGGAGTAAACTCTAGGAAAGAAGGGGCCACAGAAAGGGCCTGAAGATCCCCTACTCTTTTGAAAGAAAAGATGTCCAAAAGAAAAACAGCCTTAACTGCGAGGAACGTCACAGGTACCTCAGTCAGAGGCTCAAAGGGAGGCCCCAACAGGGCCTACAAGACAATGGCCAAGTCCCATATAGGTACTCTAGGTCACACTGGAGGCCTCAGCCTCCGGCTGCCGTGGAGTAAGCATGTCACCAACGGGTTTTTACGCAGTGACTGCCTGGCAGGAAGGCATGACTGGCCACAATGGAAGACACATAAACCTTCAGGGTGGATGGAGCCAACCATTTGGCGAACTATTCTTAACAGAATAACAGAATTGAGCCAAATGGGCAGTTAACTGGGTCTAGGCAGTGTTATTCACACCATGTCGTACAACATCCTCATGAAGGGAGCTCGGGATTGAAGAATGGTCTTTACCACCTCAGTGGAGAGGCTGGCGGCTAGGCCCCTTCAGGGGCCACAGCCACAGCCTACACAGCTCTAGGCGGGGGTGTATTATTGCGCTCCCTGCCTGAGATAGAAGATCCCTTCTGAGAGGAAGCTCCCAGAGAGGGTTCAAGCAGGGCTATCAAGTCCGCAAACCATGGCCTGCCCGGCCAACATGGGGCCACCAGGAAGAGATGAACTTCATCCTGGAGAACTTTCTCCAGAACTCCCCGACAGTGCCTGTACCATGGCATCCAGCCCTAGAAGGAAAGTGTGATGTCTCTTGAGACACAAGCAGGTATACCTGAGCTCTGTAAAATTGTTCCCAGATTTGCTCCACCACCTCGGGATGGAGCCAATATTCCCCGAGCCTTGGCCCTAGCCTCGAGAGGGAATCTGCTCCCTGGTTTAAGCAGCCCAGGGTATACGCTGCCTTTAAGGAGAACAGCTTCTCTTGGGCCCACTGGAGGATCTGGCATACCTGACTATACAGAGGGCAAGAGCGCAGAACGCTGGTGGTTGATATGTCAAACCACTGAAGCGTTGTCCGTACAGACCAACACATGGTGGCCTCTGAGGTCTGAGAGGAAATGCCTCAGAGCTTGAAGATGGCCAACATCTCGAGGCAGATTATGTGCCACGTTAGATGGGACCTCCGCCAGAGACCCTGAGGAGAGATGTGTCTGTTGTTAGCATTTTGCAATGCCCAGGAACTACCAGCACAGGGCCCTGGCCTTCCATAACTCTCTTGATAGCCATGAGAATGGACTCGATCCCAAACTACGCCTAAATAAGTGATTCTCTGTAATGGAGAAAGCACACTCTTTTTGGCGTGCAGCCATAACCCCAAATCCTTTATGTGGGCAAGAATGACATCTCGATGCCAGACTGCTAATTGCTCAGATTTAGCCAATATCAACCAATCGTTGATAGTATGGTTGATATTGGGGGGCAGTGCTGGGTCTTTGAAGGGCAAAGCATCGCCCGAGGAGAGATAGCTAGCGAGTGTCTCTTCGATCCAGGGCATCGCCCCATAACCACACTCCCTCAGTCCTACTATATTTGAATATAGCGTCACCCTGGGACTGAAGGGGCGGGAGGAATGAGGCCTAGCCCATGACCTGGACACCTTGGTCCAGTCTCAACCACTCTGCGAGGTCCATTTGCGAGCCCCGAGTACTCTCCAAAAGTGGAGCATTTGCATTGTCATGCAAGCGAAATCTGCGCAGTCGGCTCCCTTGAGAACCCACTTAGCATGCTCCGCTCCCAGACAAACGACACACAGTTTGTGCGTATCCCGAAAAGATGAAATCCAAAAGCTCCTACCTTTACCGGACAAATGCACACATAGCACTTCTTGAACAACAGAAGCTGGCACTGGTTTGACTCCATGTGCTTTTAAGCTTCCTGGTCATGACGTTTCCCCGCCGGTGATGCCGCGCTTTCCATTGGACTAATTATACATGTGATTCAGAGCATGGAGGTGTTCCCAAAGCGTTTCCCGAAGCGAGTTCCTGATGGGGAACAACTGATAATATTAGGAAATCTAAAGGAATTTACGGAATTAATTGTTAATTTCAGAACTTGCAACTTATTCACATAGTCAGTTTGACCAGTGACTATTTAATGTGAAGTTTTGACAAGTCACTTATGACCTCTGACCACTACACTTCCCAGAATCCATTTGCTTGTAGTAGGCAATAGCAATTAGTTGTTTTACTTAGAATTCATTAAGTTTAAAATTTTCACAATTGCCTAATTACACATCCAGATTGGTATTATAGGAGCAGAAAACATTTCAATGTCAAGGATTCCAATCAACATTGCCTAATTCCATGGATGGACATAAGATTTCATTTTGCTCTTTAGTAATGATGTTTTCTCCAATCAAATATGGAATTTTATAGTCTGAAAAACTACAATATTCTTTCAAGTTAAGGTATTTTTATCATTAAATGGTTCTCTGACAAATGTAGTACTTTAAAAGACTTCAGCTAACATGCCTGAATGTCATTATGTTGGAGATTTATGTGCTCTGGTGTGAAGTGAAGAAATGCCAAGAAGGAAACAAAAAAAATTACATAGGAAGAAATTTACTGTGACATTTACTGTGGATGGATTTAGAATGGAAAAAAAGCAATATCAAAGGCATAAGGATTTTAAATGCAAAAAGAGTGAAAGAAGAGTAAACATTTTATGTTATCCCTCTTTGTTTTTTCTCCAGTTTAACTGCATTCCTCCACCTCCCAAAAAAGGTGGACTGTGTACTCAAAACTTTTCTTAGACGTGAGTGTTTCCATGGTAATTTTTGATTGACTGGCTTTCAATAAAGGCTATATATTTGTCTTCCACATGGGATAATCTTTAGACTTTTACAACCCTGACTAGGATACAGAACATAAACAGTATGTATAACTGGCTTATGTTAACTATTTTAGATTCCCCCCTCACTCAGTTTACAGCACTGAATAGTGTATTCTGACTGGCATTGCTAAAGACCTCTGCATTCCTCTCTTTGTTTGCAGTGTCATTTGTGCTTGTTCATGTAATGTCTCCACCAATGTCCCATCATTGGTTTATGTGTTCATGTGTCTTTTTCTGCACAGCTATTTATATATTTATATAGTTCTCACTCACTTGTGTTTATAATGTGTTTATTTATACCCCTGTGATTACCTTCTGTCTCACTTAAGTAACTCATTGATTTTCTGTCAATTATCAGATTGTTTGTATTCAATATTTATTGTTTCATATTTCTTTTAGTTTTTTTTGCTTCTTGCACTTGTTTTGTCTTTGTAGTATTGTTTGCCAATCACATTATCTTGTTTTACATTTTGATTTATGCCTGCCAATTTTGGTTTATCCACTGTGCTTTTTAATCACTATTATACATAACGATGACATAACTATGTGACAATTTGTGCCTACCTAGCATTTTAAATACAAGAACAATGTAAAAATAAGACTGTAAATGTTATTTACTGGAGGCAATTTACTGGAATCACAGTTGCCAGAAATGTATTATAAAAGTTACAGTAAATACAATAAATAATTACAAAACTTATTTGTAATCTTACATAGTTTAAAACAAACCATAATTCAATAGATTTGCTCATTTTGGTTGTTGTTTATAATAAAGAAAGACTTACAATTAAGGAGTGATACACCTGAGCCAAGGAGTAAAGGGTCTTTGGACCCAACCATGGTATCAAAGCAGTGCTGGGATTTAAACACACTGTCTGATTTTTAACCCAGACTTAAACACTCATGATAACTTTATTTGGACTCACAACTTTATTCATAACACATTTTGTCCATGTGTAGATGCTGTTAATTAGAGAAAATGGGATGTTAATATGTTTGGCTTTAATTGGCACATCATATTTTTCTCAAATGTATATATAGCCCATAGCATACATTTCAACATGACATATTGTGGTTACATCAAACTGCCAGACAGTTGTGCTGGATTTACTCTTTGGCGCACAAGCTGATATTGCAAAAAAAATGCAGTGATGCAATACAATGATGCAATGAACATGCATTAATCTATTCTGGATGTCAGTAATTAGATATTTGACTCTCTCTCTATAACGGTGATCATAAACAAAGACTTGTTTGTTTGGATAATTATTTACATTATTTACATGTTTGTCTGGCTGCCAGGAGCCCCTGAAACTTTGCCTGTAATAAAAATTAAAGCATTCTAGGGTTAATATTAAATTTCTAATATTAAAATATTAGCAAACCCTCTATGAATTCTATAATTACACATATTAGAATGATTCAAATCATCTGGTCCTTATCATGTCTTAGAATTTGTTGAATACAAATTCAGATAAACAACACATGACATTACACTGTCATTATTTTTTTTTTTACAAAAATTAAGCAAAAATTGAGAATTCATTTGTGAAAAACTAAGTATACCTAACCATAACAGAATGTATAACCACCTTTATTTTGTTGGTCAGAATGCAAATTTGACTTTACAATATGTTGATATATAGAGGAGTTCATGGCTAACTCAATGAATTCAAGGATTTCAGGTCCTGTGGCTGCAAAACAAACCCAATTCCTCCTACACCATTTTTGATAGAGGTGCTCATATGCTCTGTTTGGGTTTTTTTTTTGCCAAATAAGGCGCTGTGCATTATTTCAGATGTCTCATCTGTCTAAAGAACATTGTTCCAAAAGTCTTGTGGTTTATTCAAATGCAAGATAAGCCGTGGTGCCATGCTCCAATTCCAAATTGAAAAAATTACACCACAAGGCAAAATGGATCTCATGATGTCTATTGCACTAGAAAAGAATAAAAGATTTGGGCTGTCTTATTTTCACAGGCATTTTTAGGCAAGTCTAAACAGTCCCCAAATCTTTATGACATCAGAGCTATAATTAGACTTCTAGGCAACAGACGAATTTACTGATTTACTGATATGATTCATTGGCAACCATTTTGAAGTACATGCGTTTTAAAAAAACAAATGTGGTCTTGCTAAAAGCATACAGCTTTGGTTAGAAATATTAACAAATCTAAATTAAAACCCAGGAGATATGTTTGAAATGTGAAGTGAGCTTAATTTATGGTAAAACATAAATTGGTTAATATCATTATTTTCTATGCATTAAAAAAGGCAAAGGCCAGAGTGTTAATTTGAGACTGTCAGTCATTTGGGCCAAACATTTTTTTCTAATACTTTTAGCAGATTCTTACCATGACCCTACTAAGACTACTGTAGACATTTAAATAGATGGTTGGATACAAAACAAATTGTAGAAAGGAAAATGTATTTAGTGTAATCGTTGACACACGTGCAATCATTGAAGATGTGGACAAACTGACCAACTGCCCACTATAAAATTGTCACAAACAAAATATATACACACAGGGGATACACACAGCCGATGTGTCCATTATAACCGCATGGTTATGCACTCTCTCCACTCCCGGAGGGCGCTCTTCCTCGTGGCTCGGGCCCCGCTTTTGCCGAGGCAAAGTGGCGCCGGATGTTGTGGGGCTTGCAAGCGGATCTTACAGAAGGCATGGAGATCGGTGCGTCACTTTCTCCTGCCTCACCTGCCGGGTTGAATGCTCGCTCCCTGGGGGAAGCACACCCTTTGGCGGCTTCTTTCCTCGGTGCGAGCAGCGCGGCGCTCCACATTTCTTCCTCCGAGGAGGGAAAGATGTTGGAAGCTAGCGAGCCCATGGACTCCTCCCAGCCTGTTCTGTACAAGGAGCTCCTTGGGGTAGTGACGTGTCCAAGCTCAAGCTAGCCTGGCCGGATGAGAAGCGGAAGCAGTGCACACCCAGCAAGCTAGATGAGTGCTTCCTGCGGCCTGTATCACATCCTCCACGCCGGGGCGTGCCTTTTTTCTCTGATATGCACACTGAGGTGTCCAGGTCCTGGGAGAGCCCATATGCAGCCCGCCTCTTCTCCCCACAAACCACGCTAGCTAGCTATCTCTCTCCAGGTGCAGCATTGTCCCTTAAGGCCCCGGTACTGCCCAATAAGTTGCGAGTCACTTTGGTTGTAGTGGGCAAGGCTTACGCGGCAGCAGGTCAGGCTGCGGGTTGCCTGCACACGATGGGTGTGTGGCAGGCATACCAGGCTGACCTGCTGCGGGAGATGGACAAGGAATTCAGCTTCGGGGCTGACGATATTTAGGAGCTATGTTGCACTGCCGACCTAGCCCTTAGGGCCACCAAAGAAACGGCTAAGGAGACCCCACAGAAATGCATCTCGGATATTCCCGACAGGGACAGGGCTTTCTTGCTAAATGCCATGATAGCCCCTCCTGGCTTGTTCGGTGACGCCATGGGGCGGTCGTCGACAAGTTCCAGGAGGCCAAGAAGCAATCTGCGGCATTCTAGCGGTATCATCCTCGTTGCTCCCATGGGGCCGCTCGGCTATAGGCCAAAGCCCAAGAAGCTGGTTGACCTGAGAGTCGTCCTCTCCAGCAAGCGGCCTGTGGCAGGCAGGCCCCTACTAGAGACTGCCAACCCTGTCACAAGATGTGCTTCAGGGCACATCCACCTATAGAGGGTGTCTTCCCCTACCTCCGCCCGGCCTCGTAGCGGATGGAGGAGACCCGCCGCCTCTCAGGAGGCCCCAACAGTTGCAGGGCACCCATCAGCTGCTCTGGACACGCAAGAGACCAGCCTCGAGAGGCTGGTTCCCTTAAAAGACTTCCTGGCTGTCAGACGTGTCTCAGTGGCTCCTGCGCACTGGAGAAAAGGGCTTCTCGATTCAGTCTGGGTCCTCTCCTCCCCGTTTTTTAACGGGGTGTGTCCCACTCTGGTGGGTCCCGAGCAGGCTCTGGTCCTGGAACAGGAAGTAAGCACTCTCCTGAGGAAGGGAAGAATAGAAGATGGTCATCTATAGAAGATGATTCCACCTTTACTCAGAGAGTCTGGTTTCTACAGCCAGTACATCAGGGTTCCGAAGGGGGGCTGCATCCTCTAGATCCACGCTCCTTGAACCACTCTCTTGAGATTCGGTTCAGGATGCTTACTCCTAAGAGGTCGTGTCTCAGACCAGGTCTGAGGACTGGTTTGTCACGATAGGTCTAAGGACGCATACTTCCACATATCCTATCTTCCTGCTCACAGGAGGTCCCTGAGGTTTGCTTTCAGGGGCGAAGCTTACCAATATTGGGTCCTTCCGTTCGGCCTGGCATTCTCACCCCGCACCTTCACAAAATGCACGCATATCGCTCTGGGATTTGACCCCGGCCAAGCTTCGGCCATTCACATATCGACGATTGGTTGATATTAGCTCAGAGCTTCTGGCAGTCCGGCATCGAGATGTTGTTCTCGCCTCTATGAAGGAACTGGGGTTAAGACTAAAACACCTAGAAGGGTGTGTTTTCTCCAGTACAGAGAACCACCTTCTTAGGCGTGGTGGGGGACTCGACCGTTATGCGGGCACAGTTGTCTCCCGTTTGGATCGAAGCTATCCTCACGACAGTCAAGAGAGTAAAAGAAGGTCAGTCACTCACTGTGAATCAGTTCCAGAGGCTGCTGGGACTCATGGCAGCAGCATCCAGTGTGATTTGACTCGGTCTCCTGCACATGAGACCCGTCCAGTGGTGGCTTAGAGACAGAGGGCTCTCCCGCAGGGGCAATCCACTCCGTACTATCAAGGTCTCGCGGGTAGCTCTCCAAGTCTTAGATATGTGGAAAGCATCTGTCTCAGGGCCCTGTCCTTGGAGCTCCTTGTCATCGCGTAATGTTATAGACAGATGCATCCCTCACAGGGTAGGAAGCGGTCATGATCATGCCCCGCCCAATGTCGGTGAAACAAGCTCCATCTCACGTGGCACGTAAACTGCCTGGAGGTGCAGGAGATGTTTCTGGCTCTGGAACACTTCCTCCCAGACCTGAGGGATTGCCATGTGCTGGTCCGTACTGACAGCACATTGGTGGTCTCTTACATCGACCACCAGGGGGTCTCCGATCTCGCCCCTATACAGGTTGGCACGGCAGATCCTCCTGTGGTCCAATTGGAGAGCAGACACCCTTTCAAGGCAAGGGCAGAGGCCCGGGAAATGGAGACTCCACCACCTCGGGATATGGCAGAGGTTTTACAGAGCTCAGGTGGATCTGTTTGCAACTCAGGTGACATCGTACTGTCCCCTCTGGTTCTCTCTCACTCACCCAGCCCCCTTGGGGCTGCACCCTATGGTACAGACGTGGCCGAGGCTATGCCTATATGCCTTCTTCCTATTGCGCTGCTCCCGGGGGTTCTAGAGAGAGTTCGCCAGGAAGGAGCCCATCTCCTCCTGGTGGCACCTCGATGGCCGGGCAGACCATTGTTCACGGACCTGGTGCCCCTCTTCGAGAAACCTCTTTGGGAAATTCCTCCCAGAAGGGATCTCCTCTCCCAGGTGGGAGGAACTCTGGTTCACCCCCACCCAGAGTTATGGAGGGTGTGGCTGTGGCCCCTGTGGGGGCACAGTTCCTAGCAGCTGGTCTCTCTACTGAAGTCTACCTTCGTCAGGTTTTACGACCTGGACCTTAGAGCCACTCCCAGCTCCTCTCTCCTGTGCTCTGGTTGTGCTCTCACACACTAGGCAAGGACTGGTCAGTGTGGCATGATTGAACACTCATTCCCAAAGCTTTGTGACACAGCTCGAGTTCCCGAAAGGGAACATCTCTAGGTTACGTATGTAACCATAGTTCCCTGACGGAACGAGATGCTGTGTCTCCAAGCCACACTCCCTGCATCCCTGCCGTGCTTCCCTTCTCTTTAATGTTAAATTTAATTTAATATTATCCACTAATATTCTTTAGAAATGCAGGTATATAGTCAAGGCAAGTCAAGTTATTTCTATAGCACTTTTCACAACAGACATTGTCTCAAAACAGCTTTACAGAATTTAAGAGTTAAGGTGAACAATGTGTATTTATCCCTGATGAGCAAGCCATGGCAACTGTGGCAAGGAAAAACTCCCTTTTATGTTTTGAGGAAGTAACCTTGAGAGGATATAGCTAATGTTTATTTGAAAATAGTCATTTACAAATTATGTAACCAACAGTTGTATATTTGTATTATTTCTGCAATCTGATGTAATAATCTGTAGGTATGTTTAAGATTTTTGACTGATTTTTGTTTGTGTGCATACAGTATGTGCATAGTGCAATTTTCCGAAACAGGCCTTTTAAATTTCTTAGGGAGAGAAAATAATTAACCTGATGATCCATGAAGGGCTGTCACAATTAATTATTTTGGTGAATTATTTTATGAATATTGTCCCAAATATTAGAATGTTCTACTAAGATAAGAAAATTATTATTATTATTATTATTATTATTATTATTATTATTATTATTTCTACTATTACAACTATGATTTCTGGAATTGATTGATAGGGATTTGATCAAACATTAGTACAGGAGTGGATTCATTATTTCATTACGACATTTAAATAACAAAATTTTACAGGTAGTACTTAGTTTAGGTGTATTATTGCAATGTTTATGGTTTGTTGATGTTAACTTATGCCACAAATAATGTTATGTGAACCTTCATTAGCAGTGTTCACTGTCTCCACGAACTATGAAACATTTGCTGGTCTCTGTTGGAGGGCTGGATATGCATGACTATTTCTTGGCTCAGAAACACGCAACATAATCCCTTTATACCAGATGATCATGGCAGCTTGAAAACCACTTAGCATATGCTTCTTCCATTTTGGAAAAGAAAGGGGTATATTGTGTGTATCATTTTGTTCCTGAAACCATTGAATATGCAATGTGCATATGGGACATTCTTAATTCCTGAACAACTGCACTTTTTTCTTTCATGCTTTCACTTCCTCACTGCATTTTAAGCCATTCAGCACTTTAAGGTTTCACCTGAAACAAGTACAGGCGATATATGAGAGCATACTACTTCTACCTACTACTACTACTACTACTACTATTTCTACTACTACAACAACAACAACTAATAATAATAATAATAATAATAATAATAAGAAGAAGAAGAAGAAGAAGAAGAAAAAGAAGAAGATAGCAAACTTGAAAACATATAAAAGAAGAAAGTTATAAAGCTGAGATTATCACAGTATCATTATCACAATAATTACATGTGCTTGATTTTAACATTGCCAGCCTTGGGCTTACCCACCTACCATTTTTCACTAAACTTTTTGCTCATTTATGACCTTATGTTTCTGAAAAGAAAAAAATAATCTTTGTTTACTGGAACTGGAATGTTATAGAAAATCTTGTCTCCTCAGCGACTTCCCAGCTATTGTACCTCTAGCAGTGAATTATTTTATGCTGCCAAAAGAACAACACATATTGTAATTTCCGGACTATAAAGCGCACCAATATATAAGCCGCACCCACTGAATTTTACAAATATTTTTATTTTTAACATAAATAAGCCACACCTGTCTATAAGCCACAGGTGTCTACACTAATGTACTTTACACAGGCTTTAACGAAAGACACATTACACACGGTGTAACGGGTGAAATATGTTGCGCTTCCTTTAGGAGCATAGCGGTATTTTGGGAATAGCATGCCAGAAGCAAGCTCTCCCTTCACCCTGACTCAACGCGTTACAACGGCTTGTATCTAAACAGTAGCCGACCAAGAAAGTCATTGTTCACTGTCTTCCTCCTTCCTTTCACAACTATTTCTCTCGGGAGTTTATCTTTTGGCATCGTCGTGCGTTTAAAAATCACCCGATGGAAGTTTTTTCTCCCGATGCCGTGCAGCTCAGAACACAGGTGAGGTGCATATTTTCGTTTCCGTTCGGACATTTCATTGGTCTAATGTTATGGGGTTCAGTTTTTTGAACCCCATAACCGGGAAAAACCCAGGAAAAATTCATAAATTAGCCGCTTCGTTGTTTAAGCCGCGGGGTTCAAAACGTGGGAAAAAAGTAGCGGCTTATAGTCCAAAAAATACGGTACAAGCAATCCATCTTTGACAACTTACCAAACCTATCTATGTCTTGATATTTTATCTATAAAGACACAGACATTCAGGAGTATACATATAATGTAATCCAATCTTCTTCTTCTTCTTTCGGCTGCTCCCATTAGGAGTCGCCACAGCGGATCATCCGTCTCCATACCACCCTGTCCTCTACATCTGCCTCTTTCACACCAACTACCTGCATGTCTTCCAATACCCACCTTAAAAAGGTTTAGCATAAATAATCCTGACACAACTCTCAGTTCACTCAAACACAGTGCTCTGGACCACACATAGGAGGAAGGATTAAATTTGCCTTTCACAATCAGGTGTTCTCAAAAACATTGTGAACTCTCATGACAAGGCTAACAGGTGATGATTGGCTGAACACTAGCACTCGCTACTTGCGTGTCCAAAACACGTGGCCTGAATTCCTGAAATCTGAAACTTGTAATCTCATAATGGCAACTTTTATGTCACTTTCAAGAAGGTTTGCTTAAGAAACATATTTATTGGTGCTTATTGGTTAAAATTTTGTTGATGGTTATTTTATCTACAGTTCTTTTTAAAAGTAATAGGATTGCAAAAAATTGTCATTCAGAGTTTTGCTATACACTAAAGTCTTTTGGGAATAAACAGAATAAATATACAGTGGGGCAAAAAAGTATTTAGTCAGCCACCAATTGTGCAAGTTCTCCCACTTAAAAAGATGAGAGAGGCCTGTAATTTTTATCATAGGTACACTTCAACTATGAGAGACAAAATGAGAAAAAAAATCCAGAAAATTACATTGTCTGATTTTTAAAGAATTTATTTGCAAATTATGGTGGAAAATAAGTATTTAATCAATAACAAAAGTTCATCTCAATACTTATATACCCGTTGTTGGCAATGACAGAGATCAAACCTTTTCTGTAAGTCTCCACAAGGTTTTTACACACTGTTGTTGGTAGTTTGGCCCATTCCTCCATGCAGATCTCCTCTAGAGCAGTGATGTTTTGGGGCTGTCGCTGAGCAACACGGATTTTCAACTTCCTCCAAAGATTTTCTATGGGGTTGAGATCTGGAGACTGGCTAGGCCACTCCAGGACCTTGAAATGCTTCTTATGAAGCCACTCCTTCGTTGCCCAGGCGGTGTGTTTGGGATCATTGTCATGCTGAAAGACCCAGCCACGTTTCATCTTCAATGCCCTTGCTGACGGAAGGAGGTTTTTACTCAAAATCACATGATACATGGCCCCATTAATTCTTTCCTTTACACGGATCAGCCGTCCTAGTCCCTTTGCAGAAAAACAGCCCCAAAGCATGATGTTTCCACCCCCATGCTTCACAGTAAGTATAGTGTTCTTTGGATGCAACTCAGCATTCTTTCTCTTCCAAACACGACAAGTTGAGTTTTGACCAAAAAGTTATATTTTGGTTTCATCTGACCATATGACATTCTCCCAATCCTTTTCTGGATCATCCAAATGCTCTCTAGCAAACTTCAGACGGGCCCGGATATGTACTGGCTTAAGCAGGGGGACACGTCTGGCTCTGCAGGATTTGAGTCCCTGGGGTGTAGTGTGTTACAGATGGTAGCCTTTGTTACTTTGGTCCCAGCTCTCTGCAGGTTATTCACTAGGTCCCCCTGTGTGGTTCTGGGATTTTTGCTCACCCTTCTTGTGATAATTTTGACCCCACGGGGTGAGATCTTGTGGGAGCCCCAGATCGAGGGAGATTATCAGTGGTCTTGTATGTCTTTGTATGCCATTTTCTAATAAATGCACCCACAGTTGATTACTTCACACCAAGCTGCTTACCTATTGCAGATTCAGTCTTCCCAGCCTGGTGCAGGTCTACAATTTTGTTTCTGGTGTCCTTTGACAGCTCTTTGGTCTTAGCCATAGTGGAGTTTAGAGTATGACTGTTTGAGATTGTGGACAGGTGTCTTTTATACTGATAACGATTTCAAACAGGTGCCATTAATACAGGTAACAAGTGGAGGACAGAGGAGCCTCTTAAATAAGAAGTTACAGGTCTGTGAGAGCCAGAAATCCTGCTTTTTTGTAGGTGACCAAATACTTATTTTCCACCATAATTTGCAAATAAATTCTTTAAAAATCAATGTAATTTTATTTTTCTCATTTTGTCTCTCATAGTTGAAGTGTACCTATGATGAAAATTACAGGCCTCTCTCGTCTTTTTAAGTGGTAGAACTTGCACAATTGCTGGCTGACTAAATACTTTTTTGCCCCACTGTATAATTTTGTTATATTTACATGTAGATGTGTTAAAAGATGTAGAACATGTCACCTTTGGTGGCTGACACGCACTGCATCAAGCCAGGGATCAAGTGGCATCAACAAAATCTTTTATTTTACTAGAATTTGTTTCAGTCTCTTCTTAAGAAGGTGAAATGCATGATCAATTGAGATAAGGTCTGGTGCTTAAATTGGCCATTCTAAAACCTTTCAAATTTATACTGGCTATGGCGAATGTAGAGATTTATTTTAAGCTTAAAAATGGCTTGCATTTCTATAGTTGGCTGATATCTTGCCCTCATGTTTGTTTATCATTTTGAACAAAAATTGTATCCTCCACAGACAAAAGTCAGAGCTCAAGAACAGGATAGACATTCAGAGCTATTAATTGTTTGAACAATCAACCTAGCATGGCACACTTACTATAGGTATAAAAAGTCAAGCATACAGTATACATCATAACGAATTTTCTTGTTCTTTTAAAAAAATCACAACCAGAGGTAATTTTTAGGAAACTAAAGCAGAAAATATTTTGATTGTTTCATATTCATCTTTTGATATGATGATGATGTCCTCACTGTATAGCAGAAGAAAGTTTTTGGCCTTGCCCTATGTATAGTTTCAGAGTGGAATGTCTGGAGTATCTGTAGCAGTCTGACACAAACAAAACCGTCAATTCTAGACAAAACTTTTTGCATTAGATTGTAATCTTGCCAGCTATCAACTAGTTTTATTGGCATTTTAAGGTACTGAGAGAGGTTAAACAAGTTAAAAAACGCACTACCTTATTACTATTGCTGAATGTAAATACTAACAATCCTACATACTTCTATTAGAGAGGATGTATCTCATTTTGTTTAAAAACAAGTTTTTTCTTGGTTAATCTTGTTCCTGCATCCTACTGTACAATGAAATTTAGATTCTGTTAAGAGTTAGCATTTGCCTGGATAAATTCTAATTCCAATTGTGCCACTTGAGTTTCATCATTGTTGGCTCTTTTGGTGTTAACATACAGTGAGTGTTATGCGAACAATGTGTGAAACTAAATCTATTTTAAAATGTGTTCATTGGATGATAGCATCTGGCACCTTTCTAAATTCCTGCAAATTAGTGTGTACGTGTGAGTGAAAATGCATTAAGTGGCTCTGTGTGTGTGTGTGTGTGTGTGTGTGTGTGTGTGTGTGTGTGTGTGT
>JAAIIK010000413.1:126380-161076 GCA_014706435.1 Silurus glanis
TGTGTGTGTGTGTGTGTGTGTGTGTGTGTGTGTGTGTGTGTGTGTGTATGTGTATGTGTGTGAATGTGCAAGCATGCTTGCCATGCCTTGGGGAGAAAATGCAGGAGAAATTGCAACCATAAATTAGCAGCCGCATTCATCCATTTTCAGTCAATTTCTCTGGTTTCTTTACTGCCTCACAATCTGCCCAGCCAATTTGCTTTATCCAGTGAAGCTATAAGAGAGTGCAGAAAGCATGTCTCTAGCTTGACAGTAAATCATTTAATTTGTACTGCATGTGTTCTGACTAGTGTCTACTCACTGGAATAGAGCTGCCCTTTATCTTTAAATGTCCTTTATTAAAATAGAAGAGAGATTGACAAAAGAAAAAAATTATAATGACAAAGAGAGAGAGAGAGAGAGAGAGAGAGAGAGAGAGAGAGAGAGATGCAGGTTAACTGATTTTAGACAATGTGGATAGTGAATAACTGTAGTGAGGAGGAAGTGCAGGGAAAAGATTATCATTAACATGCAGTGTAGATTATAGCTCCTACCACATCATTAGCCTCTAAAGAACGTGACTAGGTTACGTCTCTAGGTTACGTATGTAACCCTAGTTCCCTGAGGGAATGAGACACTGCGTCGAAACGCTTTGGGACCGCACCCGCGTGTTCACGCTGTGAAATAATGTGTGCAATCTGTCAACAATTGGACGCTGGCCGTCACCCATGGGGTGACATCACGAACAGGAAGTATAAAACGCACATGGAGTGAAGCCGGCGCCAGCTTCTGTAAAGGAGAAGGAAGCATTGTGGCTTAGAGGCGCAGCGTCTCGTTCCTTCAGGGAACTAGGGTTATGTAACCTAGAGACGTTCCCTTTCAGGGACTAGAGCTGTGTCAAAATGCTTTGGAAACGAGTGTCCAATCACGCCAGACCGACCAGTCCCTGACTAGTTTGTATAAGCACATCTAGGTCGAAAGGACAGAGGGGCCAGGAGTGGCTCTGCGGTCCAGGTTATAGAACCGAACGAAGGTCAGCAGGGTGAACCAGCCCGCAGCATTGAAATTGTTAAATGGTTAAATTTCTTCTGGTGTGGGGCCTGAAACAGAGGAGGATAGAATGCCTGTTACCTTGCAGGTCAAGTCAAGTTTATTTCTATAGTGCTTTTCACAACGGACATCGTCTCAAAGCAGCTTTACAGAATTTAAAAGTGAAGGTGAATGATGTGTATTTATTCCTGATGAGCAAGCCATGGCGACTGTGGCAAGGAAAAACTCCCTTCTATGTTACGAGGAAGAAACCTTGAGAGGAACCAGACTCAAAAGGGGAACCCATTCTCATTTGAGTGATATCAAGAGTGTGATTATAGTCTTTAATCAATATATAACAATGGAGAGTGAGAACTAACATGAGAATGTAAGATTATAAGTAATGTCCCTTCTTCAGCCTTATACAGTCATTTGAGATTATGGAACCAGGAGCTACTGAGCAACTCATAAAATAGCTCAACATCTGCGATTATTATAGATCCAACACAAGCTTCTCCATGCCAGAGCCTTTATACAATCAAAGAGGTCTGTTACGCACGGCCGATTTGCTTGGGAGTGGAGCATGCCCAGTCGGCTCTCAAGGGAGTCAATTGCTCGCATTGTAGCTCGCGGCTCGGGCCCTGCTCTTGCCGAGGCAAAGTGGCACCAGAGGTCGTGAGGCTCGCAGGCGGCTCTAGCAGAAGGCATGGAGATGGATGAGTCCCTTTCTCTTTCTCACCTGGTCCGGGGCGAGCACTCGTTCCCTGGGGGAAGCACTCCCTTCTGCGGTTTCTTCCCCCGGCGTGAGCAGCGCGGCACTACACATTTCTTCCTCCAAAGAGGCAGAGATTTTGGAGGCTAGCGAGCCTGCTGACTCCTCACAGCCTGTGCTGTATGAGCAGCTCCTGGAGGTAGTAACCCGGGCCATGTCCAAGCTCGAGTTAGCACCCAATAAGCTGGATGAGCGCTTCCTGTGCCCTGCGTCACAGCCTCCATGGCGGGGCCTGCCTTTTTTCCCGGATTTGCACACTGAGGTGTCCAGGTCCTGGAAGAGCCCATATGCGGCCCGCCTCTTTTCCCAATGAACCTTGCTGTACGCGAACGCTGTTGGGTTTAAGGAGTGCGGCTATGGGGAGATGCCACGGGTTGAAGAGACGCTAGCTAGCTATCTCTCCCCCGGCATCCCTTAAGGCCCGGTATTGCCTACCAAACCGTTGCGAGCCAATTCGGTTCTAGTAGGCAAGGCTTACATGGAAGCGGGTCATGCTGCGGGTTGCCTCCACCCGATGAGTGCGTTGCAGGCATACCAGGCTGACCTGCTGCGGAAGATGGATGAGGGATTCAACTCTGGGGCTGACGAGGTTAAGGAGCTACGTCACCCTGCCGACCTAGCCCTTAGGGCCACCAAGTAAATGGCTAAGGCCGTAGGTCGGTCCATGTCAGCCCTAGTAGCCACAGAAAGGCATCTTATTCCCGACAGGGACAGGGTTTTCCTGCTGAATGCCCCGATGGCTTCTCCTGCTTCACAAAGTGGGGCCGAGCGGACAGGAAGGTGGTGTCTCAGATCCTCAAACCAGACTGGTTTGTCACAATAGATCTAAAGGACGCATACATCCACATAGCCATCCTTCCTGCTCACAGGAGGTTCGTGAGGTTTGCTTTCGGGGACGAAGCTTACCAATATCGGGTCTGCCCATTTGGCCTAGTGCTCTCTCCCCGCATCTTCACAAAGTGCATGAATGCGGCCTGGGCCCCTCTAAGGCTTCGGGGCATCCGCATTCTGAACTATATAGACGATTGGTTGATATTAGTTCGTTCAGAGCTTCGGGCAGTCTGGCTCTCTCGAGAACCGACTTAGCATGCTCCGCTCCCAGGATTATATTTTTTTCTTTTACAGACGAACAATTGACAGACAATTCAACACATACACATAGAGCACTACGTGGACAAACAGAAGCTGGTGCCGGCTTCACTCCATGAGCGTTTTATACTTCCTGGTCGTGACGTCACCCCGCCGGTGAAGGCCAGCTTCCAATTTTTGAGTGATTGCACACATTATTTCAGAGTGTGAACACACGGGGACATTCCCATAGCGTTTCACCGTAGCTCGAGTTCCTGAAAGCAAATGCATGCTTCTGGATTTACAATCCAGATTGCTGATTAATGCATATATAAAAGTTAAACTTGGTTTGATTTTTTTTATATACAAATTAACACACATATCTCTATATGTGCAGTCTTTGAGACCTATTCACTGACTATACCTTGTTCTGTATTTCTAAGTCAATCTGTTTGGGGGCCAGGTCAGGTCTGGGGTCAGATTATATTAGTATTATTGTAAATTACCTACCGTAATTTCCGGACTATTAAGCGCACCAAAATATAAGCCGCACCCACTGAATTTGACAAAGATTTTTATTTTGAACATAAATAAGCCGCACTGTCTATAAGCCGCAGGTGTCTACACTGAAACTAATGAACTTTACACAGGCTTTAACGAAAGACAGTGTCTGTTACATGGTGTAACGGGTGAAATATGTTGTGGCTCCTTTAAGAGCAGAGCGGCATTTTGGGAATAGCCTGCCGCTGTATTTTTTCCGGTATTACTGCATGTGTGCAAGACCGAGGAATATGTCCTTATTATTTTCTGATGCTCATTTCTAAGTTTCTTTGACTAACCCGTAACGCTGTTGCCAAGAAAACTAAAAAAGCATGGGAAAAAAGTAGCGGCTTATAGTCCGGAAAATACGGTACATAATAGAACTTGGTTTACACTTTCTTGCCAATTGCACCTCTCTTCTGCTCTTTATTTCTAGACATACATAATATTAATGTTTTATCATGCTGTAGTATATACAATGAACAAAATTATAAATGCAACAGTTTTTTTTGCCCCCATTTTTCATGAGCTGAACTCAAAGTTCTAAGACTTTTTCTATGTACAGAAAAGGCCTATTTCTCTCAAATATTGTTCACAAATCTGTCTAAATCTGTGTTAGTGAGCATTTCTCCTTTGCCGAGATAATCCATCCACCTCACAGGTGTGACATGTCAAGATTAGACAGCATGATTATTGCACAGGTGTGCCTTAGGCTGGCCACAATAAAAACAAATGTGTGCATCTTGTATTAGAGCAGTAACAATTTGATGCTTTGAGCACAATTCTCTCATACTAAACACTGGATGTTCAACATGGCACCTAATGGCAAAGAAAACTCTGAGGATTTGAAAATTAGAATTGTTGCTCTCCACAAAGATGGCCTAGGCCACACCTGGTTGACTCCGACCGGCCCCCATGAGGTTTACTGTAAATTTCAAAATAAACATATTTTCAAATGTTACCTAATGCATGGAATTAAGCTGCGCTACTTTTATTTTGAATTTTTTTTTATTCACGTGCATGTGCAATACTTCTTCTTCTTCTTCTTCTTTCGGCTGCTCCCATTAGGGGTCGCCACAGCGGATCATCCGTCTCCATACCACCCTGTCCTCTACATCTGCCTCTTTCACACCAACTACCTGCATGTCTTCCCTCACCACATCCATGAACCTCCTCCTTGGCCTTCCTCTTTTCCTCCTTCCTGGTGGCTCCATCCTCAGCATTCTTCTACCAATATAATTCATGTCCCTCCTCTGCACATGTCCAAACCATCTCAATCTCACCTCCCTCATCTTGTCACCAAAACATCCTACATGCGCTGTCCCTCTAATAAACTCATTTCTAATCTTGTCCATCCTCGTCACTCCCAACGAAAACCTTGCCTGCACTCTTTTCTTTACTTCTCTAACACACTCTCCATTACTTTGCACTGTTGACCCCAGGTACCTGAACTCCTCCACCTTCTCCACCTCTTCTCCCTGCAACCGCACCCCTCCACTGCCCTCCCTCTCATTCACACACATGTACTCTGTCTTACTCCTACTGACTTTCATTCCCCTTCTCTCCAGCGCATATCTCCACCTCTCCAGGCTCTTCTCAACCTGCTCACTACTCTCACCACAAATCACAATATCATCCGCAAACATCATAGTCCAGGGAGACTGCTGTCTGACCTCGTCCGTCAACCTGTCCATCACCACTGCAAACAGGAAAGGGCTCAGGGCCGATCCTTGATGTAGTCCAACCCTCACCCTGAACCAGTCTGTCGTTCCTACTGCACACTTTACTGCTGTCACACTGTCCTCATACATGTCCTGCACCACCCTCACATACTTCTCTGACACAACTGACTTCCTCATACAATACCACAACTCCTCTCTCGGCACCCTGTCGTACGCTTTCTCTAAATCCACAAATACACAATGCAATTCCTTCTGTCCTTCTCTATACTTCTCCATCAACATCCTTAAAGCAAATAAGGCATCTGTGGTGCTCTTCCTTGGCATGAAACCATACTGTTGCTCACAGATGGTCACCTCTTCTCTCAGCCTGGCTTCCACTACTCTTTCCCATAACTTCATGGTGTGACTGATCAACTTAATTCCCCTGTAGTTACTGCAGGTCTGCACATCTCCCTTATGCTTAAAGATCGGTACCAGCACACTCCTTCTCCATTACTCAGGCATCCTCCCACCTTCCAGAATCTTGTTAAACAATCTGGTTAAAAACTCCACTGCCATCTCTCCTAAACATCTCCATGCTTCTACAGGTATGTCATCTGGTCCAACCGACTTTCCACTCTTCATCCTCTTAATCACTGCTCTCACTTCCTCCTTACTAATCCTATCTACATCCTGCTTTACCAACTCCACATCATCCAACCTTCTCTCTCTCTGATTTTCCTCATTCATCAGCTGCTCAAAATACTCCCTCCACCTTCTCAACACACTCTCCTCACTAGTCAACACATTTCCCTCTCCATCCTTTATTGCTCTAACTTGCAGCACATCCTTCCCAGCTCGGTCCCTCTGCTTGGCCAATCGGTATAAATCCTTTTCTCCTTCCTTAGAGTCCAACCTCTCATACAGCTTCTAATATGCCTTTTCCTTGGCTTTCGCCACATCCCTCTTTACCTGCTGCCGCATCTCCTTGTACTCCTGCCTACTTTTCTCATCACTCTGTCTATCCCACTTCTGTTTTGCCAACCTCTTTCTCCTTATGCTCTCCTGCACTTCCTCATTCCACCACCACGTCTCCTTGTCTTCCTTTCTATTTCCAGATGTCACACCAAGTACTTTTCTAGCTGCCTCCCTCATTACTCCTGCAGTAGTTTCCCAATCACCCAACACCTCTTCACCACCACCGAGCCCCTGTCTGAACTCTTCCCTGAACCTAACACTACACTCTTCCTCCTTCAGTTTCCACCATCTTATTCTTCTTTCTGTCCTCACTCTCCTTCTCTTCTTCTTCGCCTCCAAAACCATCCTACAGACCACCATCCGATGCTGTCTAGCTACACTGTCCCCTGCCAACACCTAACAGTCTCCAATCTCCTTCAGGTTGCATCTCCTGCATAGAACATAGTCCACCTGTGTGCACCTTCCTCCACTCTTATACGTCACCCTATGCTCCTCCTTCTTCTTAAAATAAGTGTTCACCACTGCCATTTCCATCCTTTTAGCAAAATCTACTACCATCTGCCCTTCCACATTCCTCTCCTTAAGGCCATACCTACCCATCACCTCCTCATCACCTCTGTTCCCTTCACCAACATGCCCATTAAAGTCTGCCCCAATCACCAATCGTTCTTTCCTAGGTACACCATCTACCACTTCATCTAATTCACTCCAGAATCTTTCCTTCTCCTCCATCTCACAGCCAACTTGTGGAGCATAGGCACTGATGACATTTATCATCATCCCTTCAACTTCCAGGTTCACGTTCATCACCCTATCAGAAACTCTCTTCACCTCCACTACACTCTTACTGTACTCTTCCTTCAGAATCACCCCTACACCATTTCTCTTTCCATCCACACCATGATAGAACAGTTTGAACCCACCTCCAATGTTCCTGGCCTTACTCCCTTTCCACTTGGTCTCCTGAACACACAACATATCTACCTTTCTCCTCTCCATCATATCAGCTATCTCTCTTCCTTTACCCGTCATAGCACCAACATTTAAAGTACCAACCCGAACCTTCACTCTCCTACACTGCTCCTTTTCCTGCCGTCTCTGTAGACGTCTTCCTCCTCTCCTTCTCCTCCTTCGGCCAACAGTAGCCCAATTTCCACCGGTACCCTGTCGGCTAACGATACCTGTGGCGGTCGTTGTTAACCCGGGTCTCGACCGATCCGGTATGAAATTCTCATTTGTGATCCGCATATTTGATTTGGCACATGTTTTACGCTGGATGCCCTTCCTAACGCAACCCTCCCCATTTACCCGGGCTTGGGACCGGCACTAAGAGTGCACTGGCTTGTGCCTCCCTAATGGCTGGGTTTGTGCAATACAAATAAACAAATAAATGCTGCATCTGTGCATCTGTTCACAGTGGTAAATGCATGCATGGACACAAATAGGACAAACCGGCAGCTGTCACAAAGGACGGTTGTCCAAATTTTACATAGTTTATTGTTTTTATTTATCTCCCTTTTTTTTTCCCCCTTGTTTTATTTTTTCCCCCCCATCCTATTCCCTCATGCCGGACAATCGTACAAAGCATTTCACTGCATGTCGTACTCTGTATGTATGTGTATGTGACGAATAAAATTTGATTTGATTTGATTTTGATTTTGATTTGAATCTGACGGGGAAAAATATCGGACTTTTGAAACTTATGCAAGATAAAGTGTCTGAAATCGATGCAGATCAGAAATTGGTATTTTTGCATTGTATTATACATCAGCATGTGTTGTGCAAGTCAGTGCTAAAAATTAACCAGGTTATTGATGTTGTGACTAAAATAGTTAACTTCATCAGGCCAGAGTTTGGGACCTGGAAGCATTGATTCAAGAGTTTTGCGAGAAGAAAGGCAAAGGTAACCCAGAGCTCTCAGGTGAGGACTGGATGGCAGATTTTGCATTTGCTGTTGATGTGACTGCACTGAGGAATGAACTAAACACCAAACTGCAAGGCAAGGGCCTTGATGTCCTAAGCCTTTGAGCTCCTTTAGGGGGCTACCATTTTTACCGACTTCGTACCTACGCAACGCTTACCACCTTGCATGCATCCTCTATAGAACACAGCCTTTAACACCCCCACAGGCCATTATGAAAATTTGGTCATGCTGTTCTGACTCCCTAATGCTCCAGCTGTATTCCAGTACACAGGTAATGACATCCTTCGGGACATTCTCCACCGCTTTGTGTTCGTCTACCTGGACAATATATTAATCTTTTCCTGATCTCTGGAGGAACACCTTCTCCACGTACGTACTCTTCTCACCCACCTGCTTCAAAACCAGTTGTATTTAAAAGCAGAGACATGTGAATTTCATGTGTCTAGCACATCCCTTCTGGGCTATATGAGCTGCCGTTAATGTGCAGATGGATACCCAGGTGCACACCATCAAAGAATGGCTGCTACCTGAGAAAAATAGCTGATAAGTGTGGGTCAATTGGTGCAGGGGGGCCACGTGCAAGCAACTGCAGAAATTCCCAAACTTTGCAAACCTTTACCGGAAGTTTATCCGGGGTTTTAGCTCCATAGTGGGCCCCCTGCACCGACTTACCTACAGTTGTTAGCTATTTTTCTGGAACTCAGAGGTCGAACTCATCCCAGTAATTTATCAGAGAAGTTGATGGAATATGCCAAGCTATATTCTTCCCCTTTCGTCTCAGTCTGAGCCCTTCATCTGGACATTGACTGCAAGGTGCACAGAGCTACTTCTGGAAAGCCCACCCCCTGATGGCTGCCAAGAGGGAAGACTCTGCTTTCCTGATCAGCTCTGCTCCCAGGTCCTCCAGTGGTGTCATTGCTTTTGGCTCTTCTTCCACCCGGGTACCCCTCACACCTTGTCCCTTCTGCAGCAACGCTTTTGGTGGCTCACTATCAAGGAAGATGTTCAGCAGTTTCTGGCTGCCTGCCCCACTTGTGCCCAGCACAAAACTCCTAGAACCTCATTTGTGGGTGTCCTTCGCCCTCTCCCCGTTCCCCGTCGACCTTGGTCCCACATTGCCCTGGATTTCTTTAACAGCTTACCCCCCTCGGGCGGCCATCCTCTCTGTAATAGATTGGTTTTCCAAGGTGGCCCACTTCATACCTCTCCCGAAACTTTCCTCTGCCAAGGAAACTCTTGCTACAGCATGTCTTTCAACTCTATGGCCTCCCCAGGAATATTGTGTCTGATCGGGGCCCACAATTCACTGCCAACTTTTGGAAAGGTTTCTGTCACCTTCTGGGCAGCTCCGTCAGCCTTCTGGCTTGACTAATGGACAAACTGAAAGGTTCAACTGAAATCTGGAGACAGCCCTCCGCATCCTTTGTGCTGTTGACAATGCATCTTGGTCATCTGAATATGGTATGCACTTATCCATGCATACTAAACTGCTCAAAATGGTGTTTAAGCGGCATAATATCTTAATGACAAAAATTCAGGCTGGTAGGAACATAACAGGTTAATTCCTTCTCTGTTTATGTGATGAGCCTCTTTAGAGTGTATGGACATGAAGAAATATCACATGTAAACGAACACGTGTTAAATAACCAGAATATGTTTTCGATTTTTAATTCTTCAAAGTAGCCACCTTTTGCTTTTTATGACAGCTATGCACACTCTTGGCATTCTCCCAGTCAGCCTTATGATATAGTCACATGGAATGGTTTTCCAACAATCTTGAAGAGTTCCTAGAGGTGTTGAGTATTTGTTGCCTGCTTTTGCTTCATTCTCTAATTGCAAACTCATCCCAAATCATCTCAACTGGTTTTAGATCAGATGATTGGAGGCCAGGTCATCTGGTGCAGCACTTCATAATTCCCCTTTTGAACAAAAAACTCTTACCTTACCATCACCTTAAGGTGTGTTTATAGTCAATGTCCTGTTTGAAAACAAATGATCCTAAATGAAGTGCAAACCAGATAGGCTGGTATGTCTCTACAAAATGCTGTGGCATGCATGCTGGTTAAAATCACCAACAGTGTCATCAGCAAAGTACCTCACACCATCACACCTCCTGCTCCATGCTTAACAGAGGGAAGCACACACTCAGGAACCATCCTTTCTCTTTCTGTATGTCTAATAAAGACACAGTGGTTAGAATCAAAAATCTCAAATTTGGACTCATCAGACCTAAGGGAAATTTTCCACTAATCTGATGTTAATTCCTTGTGTTTCTTAGCACAAGCAAGTCTCTTCTGCATGTCTTTCCAAAGTAATGGTTTCTTTGCCACAATTCCACCATGAAGGGATGACTGCCACAGTCTCTTCTGAACAGTGAATGTTGAAATATGTTTTAAAAAGGCCACTTGAACTTGAACACAGTATTTTTGTATATCGGCTGTTTCTGATGCTGGTAATTCTAAAACTTATTCTCTGCAGCAGAGGTAGCACTTGGTCTTCCTTTCCAAGGACTGTCTTCATGAGAGCCTGTTTCATCTTAGTATTTGATGGTTTTTGTGACTGCACTTGGAGATACATTTAAATTCTTGAGATTTTTGATTGACTGACCTTCATTTCTTAATGATAGGGCTATTGTTTCTGTGTCCTCCCTTTCCTCTGCATAAGCCAACTGATAGTCTAAAGCACATTAAAAAGGCAAGAAATGTAACATTCATTCTTGACAAGGCACACCTGTGAATTAAAAAAAATATATTCCAGGCGAACACAGTACCTCTTGATTCTGTTGAAAGAATGTTATGAGTGTGTACTAGCAGTATATCATATAAAATGTTTAAGATATTAAACATATCCATATTAACATAATTTTCAAGATGCCATCAACAAACAAATATATATTTAAAACAATTTAAAGCTGGAGCAATATAAAACAAGTTTTTGGATGTTGTAATTAAAGCTATTCTTATACTATATCCTATACTGCATTTCGTTGCCTTGTACTTGTACATGTGTAATGACAATAAAGTTGAATCTAATCTAATCTAATCTAATCTAATCTAATACTGGTGTCCTTGCTAAACACTGTCAGCTTGTGTTAGTTGTTTTGTCTTCCATGCAACATGCAAGTGAGGCATGTTTTGCTTCACCCATGTTTTTTTATGTTTTACATAAAAAAAATTAAGCGCTTTTAAAATTCTAATAAGGTAACAAATCAAATTAGATTTGATTTTACATGATTTGCATTGAAATTTACAGCATATTAACACTCAATTCTCCAATTTTATATTTTTAACAATGATGTTGATGGTTATTTGTGTACTGTTAGTAAGATAGTTCTTTGATCTGATATTAATAAGACAATAGGGTTAGGTGGAGGAAGGGAAAAAAGAATGATCAAAGTGACAGCCTGTAATTACATGGAACACTGCCAGCATTCCCCTTGCTCTTCCAACCCCCTCCATTTTCTCTCTCTCTCTCTCTCTCTCTCTCTCTCTCTCTCTCTCTCTCTCTCATAGTTTTGTACATTCTGCTGTCATTTTTTTTACTGTGCTAGTAAGGATGTAATCCTATTAAACGCAAGTGAACTGCCTGACATATGCACTGATGAGATACCAGAATACAACTTTGTTAATAAAATTAAAAACGAATTTAAATAAAAACTTTCCTGTTTTTAGTTCTGTACTCAGGATTGCAAGTAATCTATTTTTTAATGAATAGATGACACACTTTAAATAAAAAAAATCCATTCATAATTTTTTAATATAATTCTAGATGTACAATAGATTACAGTTCATGGCCTTGATAGCATGTTCCAACAGTTAAAAAATATACTTTTTAATACTAAACCCAGTGTATATGCTTTTGTACTTTAATGTAAAGCTGATTTTAGAAATAGAATACAATATTCTGACATGATGACAGTTGCAAGTTAAAGATTCACTTCTTTCAGTCTGCAGTGACCCACATCTATGGCCTATTTACTGTGGCTTTCAAAAGATTTCCTCCGATTTCCCCCTGGCAGCAAAAAAAACAAGTTGGCAAGATATTCTCCCCTAAAATAGTAACTGATATTAACCTTAGTGTACAACTAATTGCCATACTTTTGTATGTTTATGAAAGTGTCTTTCTTTCCTGATTCACTCTCTCTATATCTCCCCCCTCCCTCATTTTCAGCATATCACAGATGGTGCTTTGTAAGGTCTTTACTGCAGTCTATAATTAGCTAAATAAGTGATGTGAATCAGTGCCAGGTATTCACGACTGATCTCTCTTTCTCAGCATTTTTAAAGACAGTGACTTTGACATCTGAACAGGGGTTCACAAAATACAATCAATAAAATATATAATTTTAAATATAAGAAGTAGTATCAACAATTCTTTTTTCTCTCATGTTCTTAGTTAGCAAACTGTATTTTCTGTGGTGGCCACATGTCTAGTCATGCGATTATGCAATATTTTTGGGGTGGCATATTGGAACAAATACCTGACTTTGTCTAAAGCTTTAAAGCTTGTTAATTTTTTCTTTTTTAATAGAACTTCAATTTTGCATTCAGGGTTTATTATTTGTATTTTCTTATTCAACAGTTCCCTTTTTTTTCTGACACAGCACACATAATTCTAAAACTGCAACATGCTTATTACTAACTATAATAATGCAATGACATAATATGCAATCACTATTAAGCTATTAAATCTATTTTTGTAGAAACCTGCTCAATTGATGATATAAACATTATAAACAATTTAAATAAAATGCCTGCTTGGTTAAATAATCTATAAAATAATATTTTATAAATAATAAAATAGTATAAATCAAATTAATGCAATACGCTTTTGTATTATATTGATTAAATTGATTAAATCTAATTAAAAAAGTGGAAATATTTAATTAAATATTTTACATTTGTTAAACCCCATTTGGGTAATACAGATTCTGTTCTGCTTATTTTAGCATACTTTAATAAATGTCTTCATTCCTTCCATCCTTAATTTTTTCACTCCTTAGATATCGGAATTGTCAGGATTTTCATCCTTTTAAAAGAAATTCCTAAAGTAAACACTGAAGAATCCATATTGCTAGATTGTCATAAAACTAGAACTGGCTGCGATTTTAAACATACATTTCAAACAAAAAGCAAAACAAACGTATTTTGGCGCATGACAAATCGCATTTCCAGTACAGAAAAAGAAGCCACTGTCTCACTGCGTTAACTCTAGTTTCTTTTTTTATAACTCTGGCATTGTTGTGTATGTTTTCAAGTTTAATATTATTTATATATTATAGTGATATATTTTTTATGATATATATTTTATGATAAAAGTGCGAGGGAGAGACTAAACAAACTTAAGGGAACTCAGATTTGAAATATGTTCTGCTGTAGAAAGGATTGCATTCAGTGCACATGTGTGCTGAGCTAAAAGCCCTGTACCAAAAAAAGTTTGGTATGAATTTGTGTACTGTTACACCCCGTTAGTAGTAATAAATGTTGCACCTTGTCTGAAAGACATCTTAACATAAGTTAATGTTTTATTTTTGTATTTTTGTTTGTTTGTTTGTTTTACACACCTTCTTTATAAGTAAACGTTTCATTATTTTATTTATTTATCTTTCAGAAAAAAGAATGGCTCTGTCTTAACTGTCAGACCCAAAGACTAATGTCTGGTGGGCTGGATGACTCTTCTCTTCATGCTCCCTATCCATCTCCAAAACACCAAGTGGGCTCACCCCGGCATCAAGTTCATCAACAACCTGCTCCACAGCCAACATCTCAAAAAGTATTCACTAATCAAGAGGAAGGTCCCAGCACAATGCTGCAACAGCAGAAAACTCAGGCAACTGAGGGAGCTGCTCATGTTGCTGCAACTAGTGTCAAACTGGCAGGAGATACAAAACCTCTCCTACAGCCCTCTTCGGCCCTTCCTACCACAACTAAATCTGTCAGTGAAACACAGAAGAAAGAAAAGGCTCTGCCAAAATTGATCAGTGAGCCTAAGCAGAATTCTGCTGCCAATGAAGACACAAAATCTAAGAAAGGAACAGAACCCATTGTGACCACCACAACTAAGGATGAGAAAAGAGACTCTCAGCGATCCAGATACTATGAGGTAATTTTCTATATCAGAGCATTGATTGATGGAGCAAAGTTTTCAGAATTCTCATACTTTCTAAGAAATAAGGCAAAACATTCCAGCATTATTTACAACTTTACGCATCTGGTAATTTGACCCAGTGGAGTGCATTTGACAAATACCAAGCATGATTCAAATCTATTTAATTCAGTTTTATTTGAATAATAAATACATTTCAGCAACCATTTAATATATCTTCTTAATAGAAATACTATAAAAATGAAACTTGGATATATTTTAGAGTAGTCAGTGTGCAACTTGTATAGCAGTATAGATTTACTGTCCTCTGAAAATGACTCAACATACAGCCATTATTGTTAAACTAGCTGACAACAAAATTGAGTACACCCTAAGTGAACATGTCCAAAGTGTCAATATTTTGTGGAAACACCATTGTTATCTAGAACTAGCCTTAATCCTCTTGGGCATGGAATTCACCAGAGCTGCACAGGTTGTTGCTGGGATCCTTTCACCCCTCCATAATGACATCACAGAGCTGCTGGATGTTACACACATGATGCTCTCTACCTTCCACTTGAGGATGCCCCACATGTTCTCAATAGGGTTCAGGTCTGGAGACAATACTTATCCACTCCATTACCTTCACCTTCAGCAAGGCAGTTGTGATCTTGGCGGTGTTTGGGGTCATTTTCCTGTTGGAAAACTGGCGTTTCTGAAGGTAGGGCATCATGTTCTGCTTCGGAATGTCACAGTACATGTTGGAATGCATGTTTCCCTCAATAAACCGTAGCTCAACAGCACCAGTAGCACTCATGCAGCCTCAGATCATGATGCTACCATCATGCTTGACTGGGATACACAGTTTTCTTAGTACTCCTAACCAGGGTGTCAGGACACCATCTGAGCCACACAAGTTTATCTATGTTTCATCAGACCACAGGACATGGTTCCAGTAATTCATGCTCTTTTACAGGTTGTCTTTAGCAAACTGTTTGCAAGCACGCTCACAAGAATGCCCGCAAACAGTTTGCTAAAGACAACCTATAAAATATACTCTAAAATATGTAATTTCTCAAGTATTGTCCATTGAGAAGCTATAATAAAATGGTTGCCAAAATATGAGGAGTGCACTCACTTTTCTGAGATACTGTAAATAAACTATAAATATAAATGTTACAAACACATAAATAAATAAATAAATATATATAAAAAAAAATATATATATATATGAGATATATATAATGTGTGTCCAATTTATTAAATTGGCATTAAAAAAGTAGCAAATAATGATTCTGTTGTGAGGTTGCAGGTTTTTGGGCGCTAATTAAATATATATGTATACACCCATGTTCAACCTCATAAAGATTTCACTTAAGTGAAAAGTCAACTTAAGTTAAAGTCCAAAATCTAAAATGAGATGACTAAATCTTAAATCTAGCTCTGACCCACCTAATACATTTAAAGCTTTTATTTAAAGCTGAGAGTAACTTTTTAAAAATAAATATGTTTTCCTAAATGCATGATTTTTAGCCTGAAACAACACAAACTTTTAAAGAGACTGAGAAAAGTCTTTTTTCCATAGTTACTCCTTTTAAAATAGAAAACTATATCATAAAAATTACTCAACAAGCAAGGTAAAAAGAAGTAAAAAGTAAACTTACAGAATCAGTATAACAGAATCAGTATAACATTACCACGTTACTTGTCAAATCTGATCATAAGTGATCAGTTTCTAATTTGCATTTTTTTTTTGTTCCTTAGGAAACAAGCAAAACAAACAGCACCCATGACCTATCACGGAGTCCGCAAAGTCTGAGTGACACTGGCTACTCCTCAGATGGGATATCAAGCTCACACAGTGAAATTACTGGCCTTATTCATGAGGAAGAAATTAAGTTAAGTGAGAAGAGTATGTCTGGGATACTTACACCTCCAAGCCCTTCTGAAATAACTAAACTGGAGAGCTCCATGCGACCTCTATTAGAGTCAAAGGTTTTCTCTGAAGGAGAGAAAAGTTGGGACAAACAACGAGGTAGAGATCGGCACCTCAGAGACTCTGATGACAGAAAGCACAGGTCTCAATCACTATCAATTAGTCCAGAGCAATATGACTCAGATGAAGATCTAGAAGATATCATGGAAGAGGAAGAGGACCCAACTGACTGGGAGGCCAAACGAGAGCTCAGAACAGTAACTTCTACTGGAGAGTCCAAAAAAAAGAAAAAGGCTGAATCTGCTGACATAACTGATGAAGAGTTTATGCGAAGGCAGATCATGGAGATGAGCGCAGATGAAGAAAACGAAGATGAAGAGGATGAAGAAGAATTAGAAGAAGAGGAAGATGAAGAAGAGGAAGATGATGAAGGCTATGGTTACCAAAAGCCAAAAAAAATACATAAGCACATTAGTGACTCAGGGAAAGAAAAACGCCGTTTCACTCATCATTCAAGCAGCTTTGAAGAGGAGAGCAAAACTAACAGTGAAATCTACAAAGGATCAGCTGAGGAAGACCTAATTGGCTCACAAGGAGGTCTACGGAGATTCAAAACCATAGAGCTTAACAACACCAATAGTTACAGCCGAGATATGGAATTAAACAGTGAAAATGATTTGAATCTGGACAGAGAGCCTGAACTTGAAATGGAAAGCCTTACAGGTTCCCCAGAGGAACGATCAAGAGGGGAGTATTCCTCTACTCTTCCTCCTACAACTTCCAGCTACAACTCAGGAACATCTCCTACTTCTATATCCTCCATGGAGGATGACAGTGATAGCAGTCCCAGCAGGAGACAACGTCTAGAAGAGGCTAAGCAACAGAGGAAAGCCAGACACAGGTCTCATGGCCCCTTATTGCCAACCATAGAAGACTCCTCAGAAGAAGATGAATTGAGAGAAGAAGAGGAACTTCTGAGGGAGCAAGAAAAAATGCGAGAAGTGGAGCAGCAAAGAATCCGAAGTACTGCCAGAAAAACTAAGCGAGATAAAGAGGAGCTGAGGGCACAAAGACGAAGAGAGCGGTCCAAAACCCCTCCTAGCAACCTGTCTCCCATTGAAGATGCATCCCCAACAGAGGAGCTGAGACAAGCTGCTGAAATGGAAGAACTTCATCGATCTTCCTGCTCAGAATACTCACCTTCTATTGATTCAGAGGCTGAAGGGTTTGAAATGTCATCTAAGCTCTACAAGTCTGGTAGTGAGTACAATCTGCCTACATTCATGTTACTGTATTCTCCTACTGAAAAGCCAGAAACTACATCCTGTTCTACTACTACAACTACCTCCTCAACTGGAAAGCCTCTAAAAAGTGCAGAGGAAGTTTATGAAGAAATGATGAAAAAAGCTGAGATGTTACAGAAACAACAAAAGCAGCAACAGCAGCCAGCACAACTTTATAGCACCAGTGCCTATCAAGAAGATGATAGAAGAAATGGACAACATTATGAAGATGACTATGATTATATTGACCAAGAGGATGCAAGCTACGAGAATGAGGAGGAAAGTGATATCTATGAGGAAATACGTCAGACTTCACAAAAAATTACCAAGCAGTTGGATGATCAAGTGGAAATGGATGTGTCTTATGCAGATAAACAGCTGCTAGACACAGGATCAGCTTTTGCTAAACTCCTGGAACAGAGTAGTGCCCTCCTCACCCCTGGCACTAGTCCTACACAACTCTCAGCCCCAGTATCGTTTTCTGAAACTGGAACAGGAGGACGAATACCTGATGTCAGAGTAACTCAACACTTCTCTAAGGATGGACATAAAGATAGAATTAGAAGTCATGCTAGCAAAAATGCAATCATACCTTCAACTGCTGCCACTACTATTACTGCATATGGAGTATACACCAGGGATGCTGTCCATGTCTCACAAACCACTACTAGTCAAACATTGACTTCACAGCAGTCCACCCTGTATGGCCAACATACAAGCAGCTCTGTCACAACCTCCACCAGTACAAGTGTGCCCAACAAAATAGCTGAAATAGCACAGGCTTATAATCAAAGGGAGGGAAGGAGAGCCTCAGACAGAATCCAAATAAGAGATAGCGAAACACAACTTGAATCAGCAAATGAATTGCGTTCTCATAATGTCCATGCATACTACATAGGTAGTCCACCACGTTCTCCAACTTCACCTTCAACTCATATACAAGCCCGATCTCCTTCCAGGAAAACAGCTGAATTTTCAACTCAGACTTTCAGTCCCCCGGGGGTACCACCTGAATGTTCTGGCCCCACATCTCCTATTGTGGCACAGGCCACTCAGACACCTCATAGAGCTATCTCACCACGGCTTTTTAGACAACAGTCCTCTCAGGATGACACTTTTATGTTTATAACAATTGGATCAGAGCCAACAAGTCCGCCAAAGCCAGTTACAGTTAACACTGCCACCTCTCCTTTATCTTCCCCAACAAAGTTTAGCCACCCTTTATCATTTGATGCTTACTCACCACCTGTTAGCCCTCCTGACACACCACCACACCAGCAGTCACCTCTGCATAATTTTTACAGAACCCATAAAGTTGAGAGAGTCAATGTTGGTACAAGCATGGTGACTGCTGCTAGCTCTTATGCTCGTGGGTCACTTTCAATGGAAAATATATCCCTATGCCGTATTTCGACAGTACCTGGCACTTCAAGAGTTGAGCCAGGACAAAAGACACACAGTGCAAGTGTGGCAGACCTAAGAACAGCTACAAAGTTATCTCCACTTATTATAACAGATCAGGGAATGGACTCAACATCTTTCATTCCAGAATCTCGAAAATATGCAAATAGTGCAGAAGGGAGCCCTGTTCGCCATTCCACAACTGTCCAGCCTCTCATAATGAACTTGAATGCTCAAGAACAGCAACATGTCATTGTTTCAACTGCAACAACAGTCAGTGTAACTGTTGCTGCCTCAATGTTTATATCACAGCCCAAGCATCCTGTAGTTTATGCTGATTCCCTTCAGAACAGAACAGACATTGGCCAGGGTGTGGGAACAGTGGTATGCCTTGTACAGAACAAACAACCAATCGACGCATCTATACCAAATATTGATTCCAAGCTTGAAGATTTAAGTATTCAACAGCAACAGTTACTTAGGCAACAGCAGAAACTTCAACATCAACAGCAACTTTTAGAGCAGCAACTTCAACAACACCATCAACTTCAACAGCAAGCTTCTTCTTTTGCAAAGTTCAGTCTATCTAGTCAAGTTCCATTATTAAAGAAGGATCTAATTGTCACCCATACGAGCACTGCCCCTGTGGTCAGTGCAATATCTCCAGCTCTGGCACCTGAGTCTTATAACATTGGCAGTTCTATGGAGTTGAAAAATAGATCACCAGTTGAACCTCAAGTTATGATGGTCCAGATGGACAGTGCTGCACAAGGAAAACGTCTGACACAGTTAATTAAATCGGAGGACAGCCAGGGTGCAAGGGATCTAACTGGGCAAATCAAGAAAGAGAGTCAAGTTGCTTGCTGTGATGTAGTTTATAATTTGCCTTTTGGTGGTAGCTGTGTGGGTGGACCATTCTCCCCAAAAACGATGGGAGATGAGATGGCAAATGTTAATGAACCATCAAGGCCTCCTTCTGCACCACCACATCTCTATGAAACAGAGTCGAAACAAGATAAACAAATATATCATGATTTCACTTTGAAATCATACACACTTCCTTTTCCTGGCCGGTTACAACCATCCTTGTCTGAGACCAACCTTGCAGAAGCAGGGCTCCAGTCTTACTCTTCTAAATCTGATATGCAAGCCTCTGTAGAATTATCAATGGATTTGAACTCAGTTAAGCAAGGCTATGAAGGAGCATTTCTTGGAATGGGACTTCAATATGGCTCCTTCACAGATCTTCATCAAGGTGATGTGGTAGCTCCAACTCTCCCCATGCGCAGATACAGTTCCCTTTCTAACATAAGTTCAGATTATGGATACTCATCCTGTGACCTTTCTAGTTTACCGGAATCTAACCTTGCCCAATATAGTGCCACTACTGCTAAAGAGATTAGTAGAATGTGTGCAGCCCTCAATTCAATTGATAGATATGGCAGCCACCCTGATCTCTTGCAGCTAGGTCGAGGAGGTGGTCCACCAGGCAGAATTAATCTGCAGCAGAGTATAAGACCCAGCTTTATATATGGTCCAGAAGGAAAGCCCTTTTCCCAAGCTCTCACCAGTCTCATTAATGCAAGACAAGCAAGCCTTAGAGCCATGTATCCTTCAGCAATTAGATCAGCAGATGGTATGATCTATTCAACTATCAACACACCCATTGCCTCCACTGTGCCAATAACAACTCAGCCAGCTTCTGTACTGCACCCCTTATTAAGAGGTGTTTACAGACCATACCTTACACCAAATATGACGCCAGTGCATCTGGCCAGCCTCAATAGAATGCCTGTACCCTCTAGAATGTCTCTCACAGGACAAACACCTTATCGTTTTCCAACACCTACCCATGTTCCTGTTACTACTTTTGCTGAAAATGACCCAGTCGCAATTACCACAGAGCAGGATGCACCTATATATCTTGGAAAATCTTCAGTAAGCTCTACGGGTACTGGGACATCTGTAGCACCAACCCTGCATTCTGCTGTACAAAGTAGCCTAACCACAACAAAGCCAACTCACATAGTTGCTCCAGTCAACACAAGCCAATCTCAGGAGCAGCCATTAAACCTTTCTCAGCCCCATCTTCATATACATGGTCCTTCCCACAGTCAGCTTCCACAACTATGTGTTTCATCACAGCCACCACCTCCTCCACAATCAACTGCAGCTTCTGCTTCAACTTTAGGAGGTCTTTCACAGGAAAAAGAGATAGAAGAAGAGCACCTCCATCGGCAACAGGAAACATTATTGCAATTAGAGAGAGATAGAATAGAATTAGAAAAATTGAGGCAGTTGCGTCTACAGGAGGAGCTTGAGAGGGAACGTGTAGAATTGCAGCGGAATCGGGAGAAAGAGCATATGATTGTGCAACGGGAGATTCAAGAGTTGCAGACTATTAAACAGCAGGTTTTACAGCAGCAACAGGCTGAGAGAGAAAGTCAACTGGTTATGCAAAGAGAGCAACTAGCTCAGCAAAAGCAGCAGCTTGACCAAATACAATCTCTGCAACAACAGCTTCAGCAGCATCTTGTAGAACAAAAGAGACAAAAGACTGCATCTGTAACTACAGGAACTAGTACCCAACGTATATGTGACCAAAGTGGCAAAATTATTCAGCCACAAGATTTGCTCCCAGATTTACAACATGGCGATATTCATGTGCACTCTAGGTCACTGCCCAACTCTGCATCGGAGATGTGTCTTAGGCATAATGAAGGGCAAACGGATAATAGGTCTATGCGAAAACAAAGATCAATGCCCCGTCTACAGGATGGTATTGAGGGAGAGGTAACAATGTTTTCTCTGCCCTCAAGAATTGTAGACAGCAGTGTACAAACAGATGACGAGGATGAAGAGGAAAGATATCTAATGTCTAGAAGAAGAAGGACTAGGCGTAGTGTGGATTGCAGTGTTCAGACAGATGATGATGAGGATAAAGCGGAATGGGAACAACCTGTCCGAAGAAGGCGTTCTCGGTACTCCAGGCACTCTGAATCAGGTGCTGATACTAAAACTGAAACTTCAACTCTACCTGCCAAAGTTACATCATCTAGTATTGCTATCCAGACTATTCAGGATTGCTCTTGCCAAACAGAGACAGAACAGCTAGGAAGAATATCCCCAGCAATCCATGTCACTGTTTCAGATCCCAACAAAGTTGAAATTGTCCATTACATATCTGGTCCAGAGAGAACCCAGAAGGGGCAAAGTTTAGCTTGTCAGACTGACCCTGAGTCCCACTCTCAAGGTGTGGTGGTTCCACAAATTAATGTGGCCACCACCATTAGTCCGTATTCCAGCAGTGCACAACTTGTCGGGTCAGCAGATCCACTATCTTCTCGTCAACAGGCTGTTTCAAAGTTTGAGAGACGTAAACCAGATCCTTTAGACATTGGCTACCAGCAGCATCATCTGCACAATGAGTCCTTGTCTAGTGTGATTCGGCAACCACCCAAATCCTCTCAGGTGTTGTATTCTCCTGTATCTCCTTCATCACCACATCGCATCATAGAAACATCCTTCTCATCAAGTGAGAGGCTGAATAAAGCCCATGTTACTCCACAGCAGAAGTCATATACAGCCGAGTCACCACAGAGGCACCAGAGTTTACCCCGACCAATGAAGAATGTTCAGAGATCCCTGTCAGATCCCAAGCCCCTCAGTCCCACAACTGATGAACAAACAAAGGCAAGGATATCCCTTTACCAGCAACAGGCACTTCAAAGTCAGGTATGTATGCATATTTTGACATTTGGAATAATGAGATAGTTAGAGGAAAACTTTTTTTTTCAAGTAATCTTAGATTTTTTGTACGAATGATTAAAATGTCATCTTATCCTCTTATAAAGTAAAGTGAATATGTTCTAATTAGTTTAATTTTTTATTAATTCACATGAACAGGTTTTTGCTACTCATGGAAAAGTCCAGATAATTCATTTTATTTCTTGGTTAAATTAAACTAATTATGTTAGTTATTATTCTTCCAATTGTCTGATGTTGCTGATTAGTAGATATATGTTGGTACTTAAAATATAGATAAAATAATATTCAATTAAATCTATAAACTGTTGATTGATATGTGGCCTTGTCTAGTGAGCAGAAAATACAAATACAATAAAACAAATACAAATAAAATAATATGCAGTACTGAGTAAATAATGCAGTAACAAATGCCACAACTAATCACTTTACAAATTGTTATGCTGTTCTTATTGGAATAAGGAGGTGGGTCAGTGTGCATGACTTCTTTGAGAATAATAATGCTTTACCATGTATTTTCCAAATTCGTTTGGCATTATAGGAGAAGACTCAGAACTCTTATATTGGCACATAGTACTGAAATGGTGCAAATAATTGTGCCACGTATATGTTTAATAAAGATACTTTTATATAAAACTGTGTTTGTTGTGTTTGCAATTGTTTTGTTTCTATGAGAGCAGAGTATTTGATTTAACATTTTGAGAAAAGAAAATCAAAAGGTTAAAAAATAAAGGCAATTTTTTCAGTTTTCTTTGCTCATATTTAGCAACCATTATTGGAGGGCACTGTGTATAGAGCCTTGTTCATTTAATGAACTTTAGAGTATTAAGTGTACACTAGTACACATTAGAGTGGACACTAAAGAAACCCAATTAACATTTATAGCCAGACAAATACTTACATATAGTATTGACTGTGTCACCAATATAGATGTGTAGAAAAAAGAATACACGTTCAACAATATCATTGTAAAAGCACTGTGAAAAATGTATCCTACTAAAGAAGAAGTTTGTGCATGAGTTCTAAAATAATGCAAACGCTAATAAAGGTTAATTATTAATTAACCATCATTTGGTAAATTTTACCTATTTTATTAACTTTCAATATGCAGTATTTATGACTGCAAGCCATTCACTTATATAGATGTGGGTAAATCTAAAAATAGCTTTTTTGCCAGCTATGACAAACCAAACACATTTGTGCTTGACTTTCAACTGCTAACAATTACAACAGATTATAATAATGAGTATTTTTTGGAAAGAAATCATACATTTCTTGCAGTTTTAAACTTAGTTAATGCTTTTTTCAAATAAGGTTACCATTACTCTCTTCTTCTTTTTTAACCTCTTAGTCGTCGGGGTTGCGTGAGCGCAACCGATAGCCCAGTATTCTCAGGTGTTAATGTTTAGCAATAGATTATAAACAAACACTATTTTTACATTGTAGTGTTTAGACCCAAGATTGGGAAACACTTTCGATTATTTTGTTGATAGAAAAGGGCAAGGAACAAATTGATGTCAACACTATGAGTTCTTGACACTAAATAATATTTTTAGTCTTGTTATTTCAACAGAATATCTAATACTGTACTGTGATTTGAGCATGCCTTTTACCCATCCCCTCTTCCTGGCCCCTTTATCTATCTCTGTCCTTGCAGTTGATGGCACTCCAGCAGAGCTCCCTCCTGAGAAAGGTTAAGCGAACTTTGCCAAGCCCCCCACCTGAGGAGACTCAGCTATCAATGGTCACCCATGCCCTGCCCCAGATGTATGTGCCCTCTCTGCCCTCTCTGAAGATGGGTTCTCGTCCAGGACTAGCAGCCAAAGCCAGCCTTCTGAAGGACCTGACTCATGAACTAAAGGCTGTTGAGCAAGAATCCACCAAACTAAGAAAACAACAGGCTGAGTTGGAGGAAGAAGAGAAAGAAATTGATGCCAAACTCCGATACCTAGAGATGGGCATTACACAAAGGAAGGAGACTCTTGTGAAAGAAAGGGAGAGAAGAGACATAGCATACCTGCGTTGTATGGGTGACACACGAGACTACATGTCAGATTCTGAACTAAACAACCTTCGGTTGGCAGCTGCAGCCACATCTGAGAGTAATGGGCTTCTGACCAGACCAAGCACAGCACCACACAGCCAATTTGCCAGTGAGCTAAACAGTGCTGCACAGTTTCCCCCTGCATCATCCTTTGTGTCATATCAGTACCCTCAGAGCCAATCAACAGCATCCAATCTACATGCTTCTACATTCCAAAGCACTGGATTCAGCCAGCCTCCATATCCTACAGTCTCTCAGGCACAGGCTCTACCCCAGCCCACACCCCTACAGACCATGCCTCATCATCCTACCCTACCTTTTCATGCTCAAGGGACTTTCCCCTCCCAGAGCTTTCCACTTAGCCAACCACCTTATCCAACAGATCATACAATGCTACCTCAAACTGGATTCCAGCCACCTTCTCAACCACCTGTGGGTCAAACTCCTTACCCAACCCACACCACACCATACCCGAGCCAGGCCCCACCTTACCCGGTCAGTCAGGCAAGTACATACCAGCCACTGGCAGATATATTAACTGTCCATCAGAGGCCACAGCAAACCTCACTGGCTGACCTTGAACACAAGATGCCCACTAATTATGAGATAATAAGCAATCCTTCTGTTGTAGTAACAACCACTGCCCAAGATTCAACATATAGCCAATCTGGTTTGGTTCCAACTTACGGTCAGTACAGCACAGCCGTGGCAAGTACCTATGGGCCATACTCCACCGCAGGTTCAAGTACATATGGTGGATACTCAACTACCACAAATTCATATGGGCCATATACAACCACCTCCTCAAATAGTTATGGTCAGTACACTACAACCACACCCAATACCTATGGACACACAACAACCACAGGCAGTTCCTATGGACAGTATACCACCAGTGTTGCCAACACATATGGACAGACTGCGCAAACACTTTCTGATCATATGCACTCAGTGGACAGTCCATCTACTTATACAGGTGATGGCCTATACAGTTCTTCCAGCCTGGAACAGAATGCCCCTCGCAATTATGTAATGATTGATGATATTAATGAGCTAACCAAAGAGGGCATGGGCACCACTTCAGACCCACACCGCAGTGAGGGCTATGGGCGTCATGGGGGTGATGGACTCCACACACGAGGGGGGAGCTCCTACAGCAGACCAGAGGACGAGCGTGATGCAGAGATGTACGACCATCACCATGGCAGGGGTAAGAGCACTGGCAGCTACCAAGCGCGAGGGCGAGATACGCATGGCCGGGTAGTGGGCAGCAGTAGCATGGGTGGGGGATCCACATATTACTATGATGACTACAAGCATGCAACAACCACAAGAGCAGCCCAGAGGCACTCCTCAAAGACCCTGGCTCCAGTTGTCATGTCTACCAAGAGAAGCAAGCATCGTAAGCAAGGCTTAGAGCAGAAGATCTCCAAGTTCTCTCCAATTGAGGAAGCTCATGATGTGGAGGCTGATCTGGCCTTATACACCATGAGCACCTCTGCTACAAGTGGCTATGGTACAGGTTCTCATTCACGAAAACTCCAAGATGAAATCTATGGGCTGCGACAAACCACGTATGACCCACATCGGGGCAACTATGATGATGAACATTTCTATGGCTATGGCAGGTCCCGCTCAGCTGGTTATGGCATGGATAAGATTTCTCGGGAGACAGGCTACCGAAGCAGATCCTATGAACGGGACTACACAGATCGGTCATACACAAGCAGCTATGGCCGAAGTGGTCGTCCCGCATTGCGCTCTCAGTACTCTGAAGAGGAGAGCCCACTAAGTCCTATGGGGAAATTCATGGGCAGTAGGCAGGCCTGCTACGATCCATCTTACTCATATGGCTCAAGCCACTCTCTTCCTGATGTTCAAGACCATATTCGAGACATGCCACGGACCCATGTCTACAAACCCGATGATATGTACATTATAGACGATATGTATTGCGCTGTGTCTGATAGTGAAGGTAATTGGCTGCTGAATGCCAAAGACACTGTCTACTTTAAACATCCCCCACCCAACCAGACAAAGTGAAATATCAGATATAAAGGAGTGAAAGCCCAGTGCATGTCTGTGTCATGCCTTCAGGCAACCAGCTTTCCTCTGTCTGCCTGTCAAGTTTGCATAAGCTTTTGTCTCATTTTGGTGCATGCCTACCTATGGTGCATTTTGTGCATGAGTAGCCAAAAAGTCTGCAAATTGTGAAGTGTTTTTGTCTAAACAGTTATTTTTATTTATGTTGTTAATTTTATTTGCTTTGCATGTTTATTAAGCTGAAGTTTTCTTTTCTGTTCTCTTTTTGATTTAGATTTTTTTTTTTTTGCATGGTCTTGGCATGCATGCTTTTTTGTCAATGAAATATTGATTGAGATGTACTTTTGATTTTCCAAAGCCTACCATCTTGGCCAGGAGGAGACTGACTGGTTTGAGAAGCCGCGAGATGTCCGTGGTTCCCGCCACTATAGCAGCAGCCATTCCTCTTCTGGGAGGCGTGGCCATGTCAAACACACATACCATGATTACGATGAACCTCCAGAGGAAGACCTTTGGCCACAGGATGATTATGGTCACTCCCGTCACACATCTTCTCGAGAGCACCGACACCATAGCAGTGGAAGTTCTGGTAGACACCCTTCCTCCCGCCACTGTGATGAGCCTCGTTCTTCTAGATCATCTCGCTCTTCAAAAGACCCATCCTCACGACATGACTCCCGTTCTATGTCTTCTTCTTCAGCAAAGAGAGGAGACTCTCGCTCTCAGGGCTACCACTCCTCTGATTATTCCCGTGACCCTTCTGGGCACCACCATGGCTCACGAACTGGGAAACAGTCTTCCCACCTCCAAGGCACTTCCAGCAGGAAGCAACAAGACCTCCAAGGCCACCTATCATCTTCTAGACAAGTGAGTTCAACTGGTTCAGCACAAAGGACTGCAAGTGGACCCTCAAACTCAAGCAGGCAGCCTGGGCCCCAGCAAATTTCTGAGGCACAGCAGAGCCAGCGAACACAGTTACAACAGCAGGCACAAATATCAGCAACTAGGCCTGGACAGCAGACAGCTGCAGCAGGCCCTGTGCCATCACAGCAAACACAAGTCCAGCAGCACCAAGCTAAACCTGGCCAGACAAGTCCCGCAACAAGGGCACCTGCTGCAGGAGTGCAACCAGCACCTGCTACAGTGAGTAGTACAGTGAGTATTTAAATATGATCTATTGAATCTTAATTAGTCTCAAATCTTATACAAACACTTCAAAAAACCTGATTATCATTCATCTACAACAAAATTAGTGAAGTTAGGCACTGATTTTGAGTATATGTTTTTGGCTTTCAAACTTTACACAAAGGTGTTTCACTAATGTTGCAGTCAGTGTTTTGCACAGGACAATGTATAGAACTGTTATATGCACTTGATAACCATTGTATATGCACTTTGATGGCCAGTGTTACATATGGCAAGATCTACTTGTATTAAAAGTGAAATAAAATGTGTACATGAATATTTATCACATTATGACTGTTCTGTACAGTCATATTTAACTGCTAAACAATAGCTTATCATAAATCTTATTTTATCAAGTTTATCTTGTTGGCGTGCTTCTAAATCCCTAAAGCATCCCTCCTTAATAACTCAAACACTGAATACATAAAAAAACATACTGTATATACAGTATACAGTATATAAAAATAGTAATATAACATTATATTATATAACATAATAATCACAATTGACCATGATGGCAGCCTGAAAATGTTGGTAATGTGGATGGTAATGTTCCACATATGTAATCATGGATATGTGTCAGCCAATGAGGCCTTCATTTAAGTAATAAGCTAATTTACATTATAAATGCGCCACAAAGAGCTGCCCAGGATGGGGAGTTTTTGACAGACATGCTTGTCAAATTTGATTGGCACACTAAGGCTGACAAAATATGTAATACAAGACAAGTCATTTTCAAATGTATCTAGCATGGGTGGTCCAAGGCAGGTGCCATTGAATACTGTAGGTTTCCTTTATTTCTTTTTTTTCTTTTTTCTTTTTTAGCAGATGCTTCCTCTGCCAATTATGACTCCATTAAACCAATTTTCACTATAACCACTACATAAGAGTCTTACGAGTTATTATAGTTGATCTTCTTTTATCATGTTATCCTTCATCTTACCCTATGGAAATAAATTTTACAGTGCTCATACAGTAGTTGTAACCTAAGTCCAAATGTTACATTATTAATACTGTATTTATGCTATATACGTTCCTTATGTTCAAAGTCAGAATACTCTGAACTGATTGAATATTCTGGGCTGCCTATTCAAATGAATAAAATTACTTATGTACTATATAGTTCACCCCAATGGTGGGCAGATTTTACTTAAGTAAAAACAACTTAGCTTGTAGCTTGTGAAACACAAGTTCCTTTAAGCAACCAATCAATAAATCGATCAATCAATTATCCAATAAATAAATAAATTAATTAATAGGTTATACAATGCAAAAAGATGGCACAAGTTGGCAAATCCATGCAGGCCCAGCACAGAACTTTCGGGGATTATAAGATCTGGTGACAGACACCGTCTCCAGGTTATGTATGTAACCATGGTTCCCCTATAGGGAATGAGACACTGTGTCAACAATGCTTTGGAAACGCTTCTGTGTTGTCCACGCTCTGAATGGCATGCCTGCAGCGCTTTCTTCCCTTTTCAGAAGCTAGCGCTGGAAGCGCTGCAGTGATGCCGGCAGTGTGGCCTAGAGACGCAGCGTCTTATTCCCTCGGGGTAGCATGACTACATACGTGACCTGGAGAGGTTGCCCTTCAGGAACTCGAGCTGCAACAACGCTTTGGGAACGAGTGTCCAATACCACCAAACTGCCCAGTCCCTGCTTAGTGTGGAAGAGCACAGCTAGGTCAAAAGACAGAGGGGCCAGAAGTAGCACTGAGGTCTAGGTTATAAAACCTGACAAAGGTCAGTGGGGTGGACCAACCTGCAGCATTGCAAATGTCTTGGAGAGAAACTCCAGAGGACCAAGCCTTAGAGGCTGCCACACTTCGGGTCGAGTGCGCTCTGACCCTGAAAGGAGCAGGGTGACCAGAGGAGGTAAAGAAAAGCACTGGCCATGCCAGGAGTAAACTCCAGGAAAGAGAGGGCCACAGAGAGAGGAAATGGCTAGGGGGAACACAGTCTTGACTGTGAGGAACCTTCAAGGCACCCCGGCCAACAGCTCGAAGGGAGGCTCAGACAGGGCCTCTAAAACGACGGGCAAGTCCCATGCAGGCACTCTAAGTCGTGCCAGGGGCCTCAGACTCTGGGTACCATGGAGAAAACATGTCAGCAACGGGTTTGTACCCAGTGGCTTAAGGTGGAAGCAGCCAACCCTTTGGCGAACTGTTACTGAAGGAATTCAAGCACTGGGCCAACTGGGCAGTTAACTGGATCCAATTGGTGCAGATCGCACCATGCCATGAATTAAATTAAATCAAATTCAATTCAATTCAGATGAGGATGGGTTCCCTCTTGAGACTGGTTCCTCTCACTTTTTCTTCCTTTGCCATCTCGGAGAGTTTTTTCTTTGCCACAGTTGCCACCGGCTTGCTCATCAGGGACAAACTTACTTATAAAGAACATATAAATTTTTTTATCACCACATTATCTGTGTAAAGCTGCTCTGAGACAATGTTCATTGTTAAAAGCGCTATACAAATAAAAATGAATTGAATTGAATTGAATATAGGAGACCACAGTCGTGTTGTCCGAACAGACCAACAGATGATGGCCTCTTAGGTCCAGAAGGAAGTGCTTCAGAGCTGAAAGCACGGCCAGCATTTTTGGCAATTGATGTGCCACAGCAGATGGGGCCCTCCCTGAAGACCTCTCCCCAACCCATGAGGGAAGAATCCGTCGTTAGCATTACGCAATGACCAGGAACTCCCAGCATGGGGCCCTGAACCAGGATCTCGGGATCTTTCCACACATCTAAGGCATGTAGGGCTCGCCGAATAACCTTGATTGTACAGAGTGGATAGCCCCTCCGAGAGAACCCTTGGGTCCTGAACCACCTTTGAATGAGTCTCATGTGCAGGAGGCCAAATGGAACCATGTTGGGCGCTGCTGCCATCAGCCCCAGCAGTCTCTGCAACTGCTTGACATTGATTGACTGGCCTTCTTTCACCCTCCTGACGGCCATAAGGATGAACGCAATGCAGGCAGGAGACAACTCTGCATGCATAGGGGTCGAATCCCACACAATCTCTAAGTAAGTGGTTCTCTGTAGTTCAGCAAACCAAATTCCTTCATGTGAGCAAGAAGGACATCTCGATGCTGGACCGCTAAGCGCTCTGATTGAGCCAAAATCAAACAATTGTTGATATAGTTTAGGGACTAGGGCCACATCCACACTTTTCCTGAAGGTGCAGGGTGAGAGGGCAATTCCAAAACGAAGGACCCGATATTGGTAATCTTTGGCCCCGAAAGCGAACCTCAGGAACTTCCTGTGGAATGGAAGGATGGATACATGGAAGTATGCATCCTTCAGATATATTTTCACAGTCCTCGGATCTGATTTGAGACACAACCTGATTCAGGGTCAGCATCTTAAACCTGAGTCTCGATAGTAAGTGGTTCAGCAGATGTAGATCTAATATAGGATGCAACCCTCTGTTATTTATGGGAACTATGAAATACGGGCTGTAGAACCTGGACTCCCTGTCTGATTGATGGCCTCCTTTCTCAGGAGAGTGTCTACATCATGTAGCTTTTGTCTACAGTATGCAGGACCCACGAGACACGTCTGGCAGGGCTTCCAAGGCCAGACACCAGGGAATAGATAGCTGGCCAGCGTCTCTCCAACACAGGGAACCGACCTGTAACCACACCCAACAATGTTCGAGTATAGGGAAGCCCTAGGACTAAAGACGCAGGCCGAAAATGGCTTAGCCCAGGACCTGGACACCTCAATATGTATGTCCAAAAAGTTGGGCAGACCGTGAGATTGTGATGCAGGTTGCAAAAAGGGCTCATCAAGGTTGCTGGACGGGCAACCCCTGCTCATTGGCCGGCCACTCTATATCCAGCTTGGCTACAGCACTGGTCACAACCTACAATAGGTCCTCGTAGCAAACAGGCTTACGGAGCGTAGCCCCCAAAACAGAAGCTACCGCTGGCTTCACTCCATGTGTTTTTTATAGCTTCCGGTCGTGACATCACCCCGCTGGTGACGCAGCACTTTCAATTGGACTGATTACACACGTGATTCAGAGCGTGGACAATGCGGAAGCATTTACAAAGCATTGTTCACGCAGCTCGAGTTCCTGAAAGGGAACACAGTACACCTTGTCCTGGAAAATTTACATCTTGATGTGTCAGAGATGTTTTGTTGAAACAAAGATGACCTATACAATATTAAGCAGGTAAATTTTTTTTTTAGCTAAATGCACAAAGAAGAACAAAAAGTGAAACTGACTATTGAAACAGTGTGGTGACTTTTTTGCCCTATTGCCCATGACTTCAACTTACTAGAATACAGTTTCTCTCTAACTCATTAAAATTCATTTTCTTTTCTTCATTAAATCACAATTGTTGTTTTATTTTTTTATATAACATTTTAATTTGACCTTTGCTAACTTTTTCATTTCTGCTAGTACTTTTGGTGATCCCTTTGCTTTGGCTTGCTTTCTGCATGCGTGAAACCCAATTTTAGTACATCACTAGAAACATTAAATAGAATTAAGTGTTGTAAAGTTATGAGTTGGTTTCTTTAAATGACAATGACATTTATCTGGCCTCTTATAGACCAAGCCAGAGCCTGTCACAGCTCCTGTTACTGCAATTGGAGCAAAAGCAGCCACCCCACAACCTGCCAAAGCAGCCCAGCCCCCAATCTTGGGGATAGGTAAGTGTATAGACATGAAACACACACATGTACACACAAACACACACACACACACACACACACACACACACACACGCACACACACACACTCACCCACACAAACATTTGTATGTATTTTACAGTGTGACTCAGTACTAGCACAATAAGATTCCAATTATTTGTCTCAAACCCTGACTCTGTTGTGACGTGTTCAGGTTATTCAAAATTATGGTACTAGTTGGTTTTAATAAAATGGAGATAATGTTACTTAATTAACTTTTAGGATAATTATTGGGAATATGTATATCCCACACCCACAAATACTCAGAAATATACAATGATTCATGTATATTGATTAAACACTGGCATTTACTGTATATTCTTCAGTCATAAGCCTTAGTTTTAATATAATACCTGTTGCATGACAATTTGTGTTTCAGAAGGACATGTGACAAATTGACACCTTTATTATAAAATCAGGATTGTTCTTACATTTAGAAATAGACTTTATGTGGTATGGAAGAGGACTGCAAATATACAGTGGGGGAAATAATTATTTAATTAATAATCTCCTGCTGATCCCCTAACATAAAAATTAACAGTCTAGGTTTTTATGGTAGGTTTATTTTAACAGAAAGAGAAAGTATGTAAAAATAAATGGGGAGGGTTGCGTTAGGAAGGGCATCCATCGTAAAAACATGTGCCAAATCAAACATGCGGATGATCTGCTGTGGCGACCCCTGATGGGAGAAGCCGAAAGAAAGGTTTTTTTTTATGTGTATAAGAGACCCATCACAGAATCAACCTCTTTAATTCAAACCTCTCCACCACAATGGGCAAGACCAAAGAGCTGTCAAGGGATGTCAGGGACGAGATTGTAGACCTGCACAAGGCTGGAATCGGCTACAAGACCATCAGCAAGAAACTTGGTAAGAAAGAGACCTCTGTTGGTGCGATAATTCGAAAATGGAAGATATACAAGATAAGTCAATCGCCCTCGCTCTGGAGCTCCACGCAAAATCTGACCTCATGGGGTAAGGATGATTCCGAGAAAGGTAAGGGATCAGCCCAGAATTAATTAGGAGGAGCTTGTTAATGATCTCAAGGGAGCTGAGACCACAGTCACCAAGAAAATAATTGGTACCAAACCAAGGTCTCTTTACTCAAATGACAATGACCAAAAAAATACAGCTAAGGCAACAATCTGATGGTCTTGTAGCCCATCAAATTATTCAAAATATTATTTTCCCCCACTGTATAGTATACTGTAATATTTGTGGTATTACTATATTTCCTTTTTGCTTTCTGTAGGCTCCAAGCCAGTTCCAAGACCTGGCGGAATAGGTAGTGCTGCTGCCGCTGCTCAGCCTGGTATGGAAGGAGAAAGCGTGTTCTCAAAGATCTTGCCTGGAGGTGCTGCAGAACAGGCTGGCAAACTTGGAGAAGGTAAAGGTCATTTAAAGTTATTTGTGTATTCGAACAAGAATCAGAATACATATATCATTAGTACTTTTGGAACAGTCCATTAGTCCCCTCTTTTCTGTTAACTTCCACTCTTCTAGGAAGGCTTTCCACTAGATTTTAGAGCATGGCTTTGGGGGTTCGTTATATTCGGCCATAAATGAGACCAGGCACTTAAGTGAAAGTCAAAGCTTTACAAATGAACAGTTTAACAGGGCTACTTCACTCTTTGTAAATGTACTTCCTGAAGTTTCCTTTCTTAAACTAAGTTGGTTCAAGGAGTAAAATAAATGTTTTCAAATGTGGAAGCTATTTCAAACGTAAATTAATTTAACATTCCTGTTTTTAAATATTATAATATTTAATGTTGTTGTGGGCAATGTAGTTAATCATTGATTTATTAATGACCATATCAATGATTAGTATTTAAGAGCCATAACTATTTATTCCTTTCTGCTTAGTCAATGGTTAGTTTCATATGCCATTTAGTGTTCTAAAGTGTTACCATATGTGCTTTTATTATTAAGCCTTTGAGCTTTGGTCTTTGTATGAGTTTGTTTTACTCATCTTCTTCCTACCAGTTTGAATTCCTTCTTTTTATGTTCTTTTCCATGAACAGCTATTTCTGGGTTTGGAAAAAAGTTCACGTCTCTCTGGTGAGGCAGTGCAATTTAAGGTAAGTGACTTAAAATACAAGAAGGAAATGAAAGATGAACACGTAATGAGATCTGTTGTATATGCATACAGGAGTGGCTTTTTGGCACCATGTTTATTTTACCATAAATCATTTTAGTGTTCATTCATGGGAATATACTGGCAGCTGGGTACTGTGTTCTTACAGCACTACTACCATAATCAACATTTACAATATAGTACTCTATTACTGTCAGGGTGCGAGC
>JAAIIK010000413.1:186361-211611 GCA_014706435.1 Silurus glanis
ATAGATAGATAGATAGATAGATAGATAGATAGATAGATAGATGGATGGATGGATGGATGGATGGATGGATGCTCCAACACCAAGAAAACTGGATAAAGTCAGGCGGGAGATGCACATATAAAGTAAAGTATGATGCACGTTAAGTATATTTGCTGCTATGTTTGCCTACCGTGTGAAAATTAAAATATTTGTACAATTTTGTCATATTGTTATCGTCATAATAAAATCGCAAGTCGAACCATCGTAACTGGGACTACCTGTTTATATACTTACCGTGGTTACCGATTTCAAACTCCTCATGTGGGCATCTGATAAACAGATTTTGACAAATCTATATGGCGGTTCATTCACATAGGTTTATATTATAAGATGACAGTAAACTCATGTTCACTGGCCAAACCGAATTTTCATAGTGCTGATGGTTACCTATATGCCTGTAGATTGCAGGTGTTGCCCCTTGCCATAATTTCAGTGGTCCTTCTTCTTGCACTATTCCCAAAGCCGTGCTCAGCATCCCCCTATACACAGTTTTCCCGGTTCCTCTCTTGAGATTCTCAAGAGCATGTTCACCTTGTATCTGAAGCCTTGTTTTTGTAAGATCAAGGGGGAATGTGACTAAATGACAAATGACAGACAAGATAGAGACATTCATGGATGGACAAAAATGAATAAACAAATATGTGCAGAGAAACATTGCCAACAGATTATTAAAAAAAATACATTGTTTTAAAATTTAAGAACGTTATTACCCAATTCTGCAACACTGGCCGCACATGCAGACACAGTGAACTTTGATACTTTGGGCCACTGTGAAATTTCTTGCACGGGTCCCATCGCATGGGTCAGCTGTTAAATGTCAGATTACAGCATGAAATACACTGATATACTGAGCAAACCTTAAACGCAACTTTTACACATCTCACCAACCTGAAAATACCGGTCCAGTTGTTACCCGACAGAGAATTTGATTGAACACCGGAAGACTGTAGTCCTAAGAACGTTAACATATGAGATTGTGTGCGTAATAATGACAAGAGTAAACTACATTTCCCAGGGTGCAGCGCGGCCGAGACAACGGCACTGCATAGCTCGCTGGATATAGCAACATGAACAACGCTTTAAACGTAAAAGTATATGGTTTAAGATTTAAGATTTTGGGTACAACCTTAAAAATCCTTTGTTTATATAATGTCCATAGACTGTTTTTATTTTTGTTTCGGAGACATTTTATAGTAAAGTTCGCGTCCCTTAAAAGCACACTAGAAATTAAAGGAATAGAATGATCTCTATTGTCATTAAAACAGTAACGGACATTTATAAATCTACCACGTCTTTAACAGTGATACAGTTTGGTCTGGAATATACATACAAAAACTAATTTGTATTTTTGCACAGGAATGGAAACAATGTAAGCAAGCATAGTATTATTATTATTATTATTTTTTTTTTTTTTTAGTGTAGTAATAGTTGTAGTGCACAGTAACATCATTACGAGTGCAGAGTGTAAGTAAAGAATAGACCCTGTGTGCAATATTTTAATAAATCTGAATAGTATTCTATGAAAGAACATGTATGGAATTATGTAGTAAACAAAAACATGCTAAATAACCCTGAATAGGTTTTACATTTTCGAACCCAGCCATTAGGGTTGCACAAGCCAGTACACTCTTAGTGCCGTAAAATTGGGATAAATTGGGAGGGTTGCCTTAGGAAGTGCATCCAGTTATTGTTAGCCAACAGGGTACCGGTGGAAATCGTGCTACTGTTGGCCGAAGAAGGGGAAGGAGAGGGGGAAGATGTCTACAGAGACAGCGGGAATGGAAAAGTGTAGGAGAGTGGGGGTTAGTGTGGGTGAAGAGACTTTCTGATAGAGTTAGGAACGTGAAGCTGGAGGATGAAGGGGTGGTGATGAATGTCATCAGTGCTTATGCGCCACAATTGGGTTGTAATATAAAGGAGAAGGAAACATTTGGGAGTGAGTTAAATGAAGTGTTAAAAGGTGTACGTAGGAATGAAAGTTTGGAGATTGGGGCAGACTTTAATGGCCATGTACGTGAAGGGAACATAGCTGATGAGGAGGTGATGGGTAGGTATGGCTTTAAAAAGAGGAATGTGGAAGGGCAGATGGTGGAACAGTAGATCTTGCAAAAAGGATGGAAATGGCAGTGTTAAAAATTTAAGAAGGAGGAAGGAGGATCATGGGGTGACGTATAGGAGTGGAGGAAGATGCACACAGGTGGACTACGTTCTATGTAGGAGATTCAACCTGAAGGATATTAAAAACTGTTGGCAGGTGGCAGTGTAGCTAGACAGCATCAGATGGTGGTCTGTAGGATGGTTTTGGAGGTAAAGAAGAAGAGGAGGAGAGTGAGGCCTGAAAAAAGAATAAGATGGTGGAATCTAAAGGAGGAAGACCGTAGTATGAGATTCAGGGAGGAGGTCAGACAGGTTTTGGTGAAGAGGTGCTGGATGATTTGGCAACTACTGCAGAAGCAATAAGGCAGACAGCTAGGAAGGTACTTGGTGTGACACCTGGAAAGTGAAAGAAAGACAAAGAGACGTGGTGGTGGAATGAGGAAGTGCAGGAGAACATAAGGAGAAAGAGGTTGGTGAAACAGCATTGGGATCGGCAGAGAGATGAGAAAAGTAGGCAGGAGTACAAGGAGTTGCGGCAGCAGGTAAAGAGGGATGTGGCTAAAGCAAAGGAAAAGGCATATAAGGAGAAAAATATTTGTACCGATTGGCCAGGCAGAGGGACCGAGCTGGGAAGGATGTGCTGCAAGATAAAGCAATAAAGGATGGAGATGGAAATGTGTTGACTAGTGAGGAGACTGTGTTGAGAAGATGGAGGGAGTATTTTGAGCAGCTGATGAATGAGGAAAATGAGAGAGAGAGAGAGAGAGAGAGAGAGAGAGAGAGAGGGAGGGTTGGATGAAGTGGAGATGGTGAAGCAGGAAGTGGATAGGATTAGTAAGGAGGAAGCGAGAGCAGCTATTAATAGGATGAAGAGTGGAAATTCAGTTGGATCAGATGACATACCAGTAGAAGCATGGTAAAAGGATGCCTGAGAAATGGAGAAGGAGTGTGCTGGTACCGATTTTTAAGAATAAGGGAGGTGTGCAGGCCTGCAGTAACTATGAGGACAGTGTGATGGCAGTGAAGTGTGCAGTAGGCACGACAGACTGGTTGACAGACAAGGTCAGACAGATGTCTCCATGGACTATGATGTTTGTGGATTATAGTATTTGTGGTGAGAGCAGGGAGCAGTTTGAGAAGAGCCTGGAGAGGTGGGTGTACGTGCTGGAGAGAAGGGGAATGAACTTTGGTAGGAGTAAGACAGAGTGCATGTATGTGAACAAGGGCAGTGGAGTGGTGTGGTTGCAGGGAGAAGAGGTGGTGAAGGTGAATGTTTAACTACCTGGGGTTTGTTAGAGAAGTGAAGAAAAGAGTGCAGGCAGGGTGAAGTGGGTGGAGAAGAGTGACAGGAGTGATTTGTGATAGGAGGGTATCTGCAAGAGTGAAAGGGAAGGTTTATAGGACTGTGGTGAGACCTGTGATGTTGTATGGTTTAGAGACAGTGGCATTGACTAAAAGACAGGAGGTGGACCTGGAGGCGGCAGAGTTGAAGATGCTGAGATTTTTATTGGGAGAGATGAGGATGGACCGGATTAGAAACGAGTTTATTAGAGGGACAGCGCATGTAGGACATTTTGGAGACAAGGTGAGGGAGGCAAGATTGAGATGGTTTGGACATGTGCAGAGGAGGGACATGGGGTATATCTGTATATCGAATGCTGAGGATGGAGCCGCCAGGAAGGCCAAGGAGGAAGTTAATGGATGTGGTGAGGGAAGACATGCAGGTAGTTGGTTTGAAAGAGGCAGATGTAGAGGACAGAGTAGTATGGAGACGGATGATTCACTGTGGCAACCCCGAAAGAAGAATTAGATATTTTATATTTTTGATTCTTGAAAGTAGCCACCTTTTGCTTTGATGGCAGCTTTGCAAACTTTTGGCATTTTCTTAGTCAGCCTTATCAGGTATTCACCTGAAAGGGTTTCCCTACAACCTTGTAGGAGTTCCCCGAGGTGTTTAGTGCTCGTTGGCTGCTTTTCCTTCACTCTCTGGTCTAACTCAGCTCGAAACATCTCCGCTGGATTTAGACCGAGTGATTGTGGAGGCCAGGTCATCTGTTGCAGCAATCACTCTCCTTCTTAGACAAATAGCTCTAACATAACCTAGAGGTGTGACCTCTTGGAAAATAAATTATGGTCTCACTGATTGCAAGGCAGATGATAGCCAGGTTGGTTAAGTGTGCCCTAATATTTTTTTTAATAAATCACCAACAGTGTCACCAGCAAAGCATCTCCACACCATCACACCTCCTACTCCATGCTTCAAAGTGGGAACTAGACATTCACAAACCGTCCGTTTACTCACTATACTTCTGTAAATCTCAAATTTTAACTTCTGTGAATTTCAAATTTGGACTCATCAGACAACAGACAGTTTTCTACTGATTTAAAGTCCATTCCTTGTTATTTTTGGCCCAAGCAAGTCTCTTTTGCTTGTTGTTCTTCCAGAGTATTGGTTTCTTTGTCACAATTTGTTAATGAAGGCTGACTCACTTGAACTTTGAGAAACATTTATGTGGGCTCTAATCTGAGGTGTAAATCAGTGGCTTCTGAAAATATCCTTATCCTCTGCAGCAGAGGTAGCACTTAGTCTTCCTTTCTTAGGAAAGTCCTCACGAGTACCTGTTTTATCATAGTGTTTGATGGTTTTGGAGACGTGTTTAATTTTATTTTTGATTTTTTTGGATTACTGACTTTAATTAGTAATGATAGTAATATAATTTATATAATATAATTAAGTAATATAATTTTCTATCTAATATAATGATATAAAATAGTAATGATTTGGCTGTCTTTTCTATTTAATTAAAAGAGTTTTGCCTGCCATAATTTGTATTCGTACAGTTGTTGTAGTAACAATGATGGGGCTGTTGACTCTGTACTCACCCTTTCCTCTGTACAAGACAACTGATGGTCCAAAGCACATTAAGAAGGCAAGAAATGTTACTCTCGGCAAGGCACACCTGTAAATTGGAACTAATTTGTGAATCTGATGAGCGAATACCATGTGTGCCAAGCTGCCATTAAAGCTAAATGTTGCTACTTTGGATAATGTTAGGCCTCACACTTTTTCTTAACACACATTCCTATGGTGTATGTGCAATATACCTGTGCTTCGTCCCTGATATCAGACAGGACACCACATGCATTGTACCACATGCATCTGAGACCTCTCCTAAAGCTCTCCAATAATTAATTTTATTTTGGGCATGATAAAGTCTACCAGACAATCTAAAATATAAAACATATTCTGGGTTGTTTAACATTTTTTTGGTTGCCCTAAGTATTCGTGTACAATGCTGGAAATAATAAAAACAAAGAAAAAAAAAATCACTGATTCAGAAGGTGTGACCAAACTTTTTACTTGTATTGTTGTTAGTGTTAAGATGAGCCTCACACTGGTTCTCTAAACACATTCCTGTGTTATCTGTTCAGTGTCTATAGGATCTTTATGATGTGAGTGTGTAAGGTATACAGAAAGTCTTTGTGTGGGTTTACACATCTCTGGTTACTATGTCTTCTAACCCAATCAGGAACAGTTTTAGCTCAGGTTTTTTTCCAGTGTGTATATATACTTGTCTGTTATCTGCAATAAACTGAAGAAGAACATTTGTGCTATTTTGTGTGCTGTGTGGTTCTTCCCTGATCAGAAAAGGCACCACGGGCATCGTAGATCGCATGGGAAACCTCCCCAAGAATTAAGTTTTGTTAGTTTGGGCATAATAAAAATCTAACAATTTTATATAAGACTAGGTCGAAACCTAATTGCTAGTGTCTTCTGCTCTCTGCACTCCAGCGATTATGAGATGATCCTGGAGACGCCACTCCAGCTGAAGGTTGGTGCGTGACGTCAGCGCCATCTCCATTTATGGTGTTTTTCTTCTTACATGAAACCATCAAGTCACGCTTCAGTTCCAGGCGCTGAAAAAAAAAATCTACACCTAGGTAAGCCCATGGTTTACACAATTCTCCGATAAAGCCAGGTTCGTCGGGTGTCACAGCTGTACAGAATGATTTTGAATGAGTACACGTTTTTTGTGTAGGTAGACTACACCCGGCTTTTGCTTGGTTATAGCAGTAGATAAACGGCGTGTTCACGGTATTTCCTGAACAAACTCTTCGCATAAATCTAGTTGTAATGAGCATCATGAATGGGTTTATACGTGTTGAAAAAACATTCGTTTAAATAATAACGGTGATTTCTAATTCTGTGTTCTGTTTTTTTATTTTTATTTTTTTTAACCTGAGCAACTTCCGGGTTTTGGCACGAGCAGTGAACTTGTGCATCTAAACCGGCACAATGGAGCAGCTGTGGCTTTGGCTTCCAAGATTTACAAGCTGGTTTTACAACCAAATTGTAAAAAAAATAAATAAATCTAACCTATTTTTTGTTCTCAATTTGTATAGGGAACCTGCAAGTCAAAATCAAATTTCATTAAAATAATCAATGTGCTCTATTAGATAGACTCGCTGCAGTTGTGTTGGCTTGGGCGCCTCCCTGCAAAAAAAAAAAAAAAAAAAAAAAAAAAAAAATAATAATAATAATAATAAATGGGGGGACGCAGTGATTAATTGCACGCTGTGGATTTGAGTTTAAATGACTACATAAATTATAACATAATATTTTTCTAGCCACACACGAGTTAAAAAATGAATAATAATAATAATAATAATAATAATAATAATAATAATAATAATAGGGATGTTTTAAAAGCCATATGCTTTATAACAGGCCCAGTTGGAGGGCTGGAGTCATGCTGGAATTACATGAATTTTGTATATTCCCCCTTTGGGATTCATTTTGTTGACCTTTCTGTTAAAATCCCTGGGTAGTTTTTTCCTAATAGCCAGTAGATGGGAGAACACCTTTTATTAGTGTATGCAATAAATGTATCTTACAACTGTGTTCAGCTCTGTCACTAGCAAAATCAGAATTTTAGACCTACTTTGCTCTTTTACCAGCTTGTATGTACCAGAGGTAGGCCAAATATAACAAAAAGCTCTCTGGGAGAAGGTACGGAAAATAGTAGGAGTGTGAACAATGAGCTGTAGTGCAAAAAAAATTCCAATCACATAAGGCATTTAAGATGACGTTTGTGATCGGAGAGAGGAGCTGGCTGATGTTGCCGTGCTCACAACAAATGTAGAATTATTATCCAAGTTTACTATAGCTTTCCTATATATATCGGCTCAGATCAGTCTGGCGATTCTCCCTTGACGTATTTTAGCGTTATCATTTTGTGAACGTGTGCATTAAATCATGTTTTAAACAAATTCTATAATTATTCTGACATCTGTTAAAATGCATTTGCTGTTTCAGTGGAAAAATGAATGTGGCGCATGAAATCACACTCCTTGTGAATGAGATTCAGAGACTTGGCAGCGAAAGTAAGTATAGGCAACCCATTGAATATTATTAATATTATTATTCTTGTCTTATTTGTATGCATGCTTCATTGATTGGGGGAGCAGGTGCACCACTTTTTGAAGTTTTTTGGCTGTTCCAATTAGGGGTCTCCACAGAGGATCATCCATCTCAATACTACCATGTCCTCTACATCTGCCTCTTTCAAATTAACCAGCTGCATGTCTTCCCTCACCACATCCATTAACCTTTTTCTTGGCCTTCCTCTTTTCCTCCTTTCTTACAGATCCATCTTTAGCATTCTTTTACCAATATACCCCATGTCTCTCTTCTTCACATGACCAAACCATCTCAGTTGGGCCTCTCACCTTGTTTCCAAAACATCCTACATGCACAGTCCCTCTATTAAACTTGTTTCTAATCTGTCCATCCTAGTCACGCCCATAAAAATTTCACCATCTTCAATCTTTAACTCAATGCCACTGTCTCTAAACCATACAAAATCGCAAGTCTCACCACAGTGCTACAAACTTTCCTTGTCACTCTTACAGATTCCCTTCTATCACAAATCACTCCTGACACTCTTCCCCACCCACTCCACCCTGCTTGCACTCTTTTTTTCATTTCTCAAACACACTCTCCAATACATTGCAATGTTGACCTCGGGTACTTAAACTCCTCCACCTTCACCAGCTCTTCTCCCTGCAACCGCATCACTCCACTACCCTCCCTCTCATTCACACACACATCCTCTGTCTTACTCCTACTGACTTTTATTCCCCTTTTCTCCAGAGCACACCTCCATCTCTCTGGCCTCTTCTCAGCCTGCTCCCTACTCTCTCCACAAATCACAATATCACCTGCAAACAGTGATATTCTATGTAGACTCTTCTCTGACCTCTTTTGTGAACCTGTCCATCACCACTGCAAACAGGAAAGGGCTCAAAACCGATCCTTGGTGCAATCCCACCTTCACCTCGAACCAATCTGTCATTCCTACTGCACAGATCACTGTTGTCACACTGTGTTCATACATGTATTGCACAATCACAATCCCAAAGTTATTCCCCTGCAGTTACTGCAGGTCTGCACATCTCCCTTACTCTTAAAAACCGGTACCAGCACATTCCATCTCCATTCCTCAGGCCTACTCTCACCTTCCAGAATCTTGTTAAACAATCTTTAAACTGCACTGCCACCTCTTCTAAACATCTCCATGCTTCTACTGGTATGTTATCTGGCCCAATGGACTTTCCACTCCTGCTTCACTTTCACATCATCCAAACTTCACTTGCTCTTCATCAGCTGCTCAAAATACTCCCTCCACCTTCTCAACACACTCTCCTCACTAGTCAACACATTTCCGTCTGCATTGTTCATTGCACTAACTTGCAGCACATCCTTCCCAGCTCGGTCTCTCTGCCTGGCCAATCGGTACAAATCCTTTTCTCCTTCCTTAGTGTCCAACTTCTCATACAGCTCCTCATATGCCTTTTCCTTGGCTTTCGCCACATCCCTCTTCACCTGCTGCCGCATCTCCTTGTACTCCTGCCTACTTTTCTCATCTCTCTGACGATCCCAATTCTGTTAGGTTGACCTCTTTTTCCTTTTGTTTCCTGCACTTCCTCATTCCACCACCACGTCTCTGTCTTCCTTTCTATTTACAGATATCACGCAAAGTACCTTTCTAGCTGTCTCCCTTATCACTTCTGCAGTAGTTTCCCAATCATCCAGCACCTCTTCACCACCACCGAGCCCCTGTCTGACCTCTTCCCTGAATCTCACACTACAGTCTTGAATTTAGCCTAAAAAGACCTAGCTTGCTTCTAAATCTTTTGTGAATCTTGGCATTGTGATGCTTCTCCAATATTAGAGTGAGGTGTGTGTGTGTGTGTGTGTGTGTGTGTGTGTGTTTCCCTTATGAAATAGCTACAGTATTTGCACTTATACAACTTTAACTATATGTACTATTTTATTTGAAAGGATTCTGATAAACTGTAACCTTTATTTATTTGACAATGTATATTGGCAAGTGTTGGTAGCAGTTCTGAGCACTAGCACAAAAGCTAGCTCCGTTGGTTATCTGAGGCTCTTTCTCAGCTTTCTTTAACTTGTTTTGTTTTTCGCCATTGTTATTGGTTCAGTGTCTTCTCAATCAGCTTATTTGAAGTAACTGACCAGTTAGTGGTCACAATCCACAAAATGTTGATATTGGTAATACTAAAACTTGGATAGTATTAATATACTATTAAGTGGATATCACTGAGCTCTATTTACTAATATTGAAGTTTCTGATTAAAAACAGTAAATAATTCATGGCCATTATGATTTATCAAAGCTTTGGTAAACGCAGCTTAATATTATTCTAAATACAGTAACTGCTTCTCTTTTACAGATGCCGATGGTAAAATCAGTGTCAAATTCGGTGTCCTGTTCAACGATGACAAGTGTGCCAATCTCTTCGAGGCACTCGTTGGAACGTTGAAAGCAGCCAAGCGAAAGAAGATCATCACATTTCAGGGCGAGCTCTTACTGCAAGGAGTTCATGACAATGTTGATGTTATTTTACTGTAGGAATGAACCGAAAACTGCTTTTTGTATACTTTTGTATACGGTTCTGCTGAGGGGAATGAGCGCTTTTTGACCAAACATCTTGTTTCGAAAGAGCAACGGCACTATTGTTATTTAATTTTTTTTCCAAGTAGTCTTAAAATCAATGTAAATTATTTTCTGATATCTTGTAAAAGACCTAGCCAAGGACTTTCCAGTGCAATATTATTACTGTGAAACTGGCTATCAGATTTTTTTTTTTTTTTTGGTCATAAGTGTATTATTTGTGACTTCTAGGTAATTGAGACAATTGTCATATTGAGTACTTGAGAAATTTTTTTTGTTTGTTTGTTTTTTTTTTTTTTTTTTTTTTTACTTTGAAGCTTTAACCTAGACTCTTTAATGATTTATGACAAGATTATAGCACAAATTTTATAAGAACTACTGTATTGATGAAACTAAAAGTATCTCAGGCATAACATTTTGGTGCTGGTTTAATTCTGAATAAACTTTCATTTGGTCAAACGTATTGTATTGTGTCTTAAGATACTGACATTAATTATTACAACAAAAGTATTTACACTATTTGCATAACGCCCTTAAAATGAGATATCAAACAAATCAACTCTTAAGCCATATTCTCTCTGTGTTTGGTGGTCTGGAGTCGGTAAAGGTTAACTTCAGGTGTCCTTTCTTGTGGTGACTCAACTGTATTACTGTAAAATGTAATATGCATAGCAGTTAAATCAATATAGTGAGATGGCATCATACAATAAGTTTCCATGATGTGCTATGGACAAAAAAAAAATAAATGGAAAATTTAGAATGAGTTGGATCAAACTATAGTTAATTAGATTAGGATTTGACTCAAAAAAGGCCCTGGAGCACACTGTTCATACATGGACATAAATAGATTGGATTATTGTGGTTATGACCTGATTCTGGATTTGTCTGTTCTTTCAAACTATTGTCAGACTTTTTAACCAAACAATACGATTTAGAATGCTCAGACTTGCTTAGGATTAGACTTATACAATATAAACAAGATTAGATTAGTGCGCATATTCACTCACTGAATCGTCAGAATAGAGGGAAAAACCATGGCATGATTGTTGGTGCCAGATAGGCTGGTTTAAATGTATTATCAGACATAGCTTACACAAAATGGTGCGAAAAACAAAAGCGAGCAACGGGTCTGTGAAAATGCTTATTTGCATGTTTTTTGCATTGTGCTGCTGCAATTGTACAGGTGTTCTTAATAAAAATGAATGGTAAGTGGGGAAATATATCAACTAAATAATACAGCCCATTTTCAAAAAGTTGGGATGCTGAGTAAATAAAATAAATCAAAGTGTTCCAAAAAAAAAAAAGAATGCAATGAGTTGCAAATCTCACAAACCCATATTTTATCTACAATAGAAATAGAGCACAGAAAACATCAAATTTTTAAAGTAATGTAAATTTTTTAAGGAAAGGTTATTTTGAAATTGATGGCCACGTCTCAAAAAAACGTTGGGACTCGAGGCTGGAAAAAGTATATTACTAAAAAGAAACTGCTGGAGGAACAGGACCGTCTGGTTTATCGTCAGTGCTCAGTTCAAAAGCCTGCATCTCTGCTGGTGTGGTGCGGCATTAGTGTCAATGGAAGGGTCAGTTTGCACATCTGGAAAGGTGAAACCATCAATGCTGAACGGTATATACAGGTTTTAGAGCAACATATGCTTCCATTCAGATGACATCTTTTTTAGGGAAGGTCTTGCATATTTGAGCAAGACAATGCTAAATTGCATACTGCAGCCATTACAACAACATGGCTTCATTCATGCCTGCAGTCCAGACCTTTCACAATTAAAAACATTTGGCGCATCATAAAAAAAAAAGACACAGGACTTAAAGCAGCTGGAATTCTGTATCAGACACAAACGGGACTGCATTCCTCTCCCAATACTCCAGCAGCTATTCTCCTCAGTTCCCATATGTATATGGACTGTTGTTAAAAGAAAGGGAGATGCTACACAGAGGTAAACATGGCCATGTCCTGACTTTTTTGAGACGTGTTCCAGCCATTAATCAAATTGTATTTTTACTTGAAATTGAACTTTTCATCATTCTAAACATTTGATATGTTTTTTTGTGTTCTATTGTAAATAAAATATGGGTTTATTAGATTTTTACATTATGGCATTCTGTCTTTATTTATCTTTTACACAACTTTTTTTGAATTTGGGTATGTAATTTGGTATGATTCCTAAGTCAAATAATTATTGTAATGTATGAAGTGACTTGAATAAGCAGATTAGTTTAGGATGTTTTTATTTTTTATTTTATGTGTTTTTTAGCATGGAGATGTAAGTTACTGTACAAATTCATAGCCTTTCATCCATAGCATAATTTTAAAGCTTAAACTATTAATATTTCAATGATTTGTGCATAGAGTCTTTAGATATGTCAACATGCAGGAAAAGGTGTATTTAAAAAAACAGACAACCCGATATCAACCTGATGTCAAATTTTAACCTGCTAACTAATTATCCCCATGATCAAACTTAAACAATATAATTTGGTCACGAAATGTTTACTTCATTAAAATGGTACTGTTCCCCTGGTTTCTCATGTGATGTATCTGGCCTGTCCTCTTTCATTCTCATGCAATGTTACAACATTTTTCTATAGACAGATTGTATGCAGAATATTCTGAAAAGTTAAGATAACGGGAATAGGAATGATTTTTTTTTACTCTGCCTTTGTTCATAACACAAAGAAGTCTGTGATTTATTTAAACGAGTAGAGTCAATCAGTCAGAGAAAAAAACATTTTAGAAAGGAAAAACCTCATCATTCTCTTCTCTTGTTCTCTTAACAAATCACAAACAAAAAAATAGAAAGAAACATGATGTAACAGATTTATTTTGGTTTGTATGATGGGTAATATTGTGTATTGTGTAACTAAATAGAAGTTCATTTGTAGTCTGTTGAGTAGTTCATAATAATGGATATCGGTATCGAATGCTATCTGTATTGATATCGGCAGCCCTGGTAAAAAAGAAAAGAAAAATAAGTGCCATGGCCTGATGCTTATGAGATCCACACACATCACACTTTTCGCTCGTTTTTCTTTTCGCCTGGAAATGAATTATGGGTTGTTCATGAGCGATATGTTCATTTGAACGTGTCGTTAATTTGATTTTAAAGAATAATTTGTCCCAAAGAGTGATTTGTTAATTTTGTACTGGACGTACATGAGCAAGCATTACAAAATCTCTGTAGGTTATCTACAGGAAACATAATTAGGTAGTTTATTAAAACAAAAACAAAAAAAAACACAAACCAGAAGATATGAGAGGTGAGCTACTCATTCTCTGCATCATCATTTGTCCTTAGTTGCATTGTCAAATTATTATTTGAACTATAGTCAAAGTTTGTGTATGCAGACATGTTGGGGGGATTTGCATATTGAAAATTTGACATTTTATTTTATTTCTGATTGAAGGAACGAAATAAAATGCTAAAAAATAAGATTCAGTTTGCAAATTTGCTTATCACATGAACACCACATGATCAACAAACAACAGCTTTCTCCATGCCGTATGTAGAGGACTTTTATTCTGCAATCTTGAAAAAGACTAGGAAGCGTTCACTAGGAATCTTGTGCTTTTTTGTTGCTGTTCAGACACTTGTACTTTCGTTCTGATTACATGAATCAGACAGTGGACCTGTGATCGACAATTATTTCTGTATTCTCAAGCAAAACAGATTATGAAAAACACGGAAGCGAATCTCAGCGGTGACATGGATCTAAAGGTACAGTAAACCAGGTTGCATTGTGGGGTAAAAGTTCCGGGTGTCTGGTCACTACACTGCACTTTAATAACAATGACATAATTACATGTATTAAATAGAACTGGCATTCCTATTAATGATTTAATCAACATGCATTTTTTTTGATCGCTAGGATCTTGTGCATCGCTGGATCTTGTATTCAAATGAATATTTCCATATTGTTCACTAAAGGCGAAAAATACGTCACTAGTGTAATCCCGTGTGTCTACTTCCTGCTCTGAGGCTGTTTATAATGTTAGGATAATGACGTGATCTCTAAAATATTGGCACAGTTTAATCATTCATATCACTTTTATTTGTACTTTGTGTCTCATAACAATCGACATGATCCCAAAGTGTGCCCTTAGGAAGAAACATTGAAAGGAACCATAGTCAGACATTAAACATAACATTATGACATTATAACATTATTAACACTGATTATCTCTTCATCATGGCACCTGTTAGTAGGTGGGATGTATTAGGCACCAAGTAAACATTTTGTCCTCAAAGTTGATGTGTGAAAAGCAGGAAAAATGGGCAAGCGTAAGGATCTGAGCGCGTTTCACAAGGGTCATATTGTGATGGCTAGACGACTGGGTGAGATCATCTCCAAAACTGCAGCTCTTGTGTGGTGTCCCTGGTCTGCAATTGTAAGAATAACAACAAAAAGGCAGAAAAAGGCATTAAAAAAAAAAAAAAGTTATAAATTGATTTGCATTTTAATGAGTAAAATAAGATTTCTGGCTCCCACATTTCTTCCAAACATGTAATGAGCTCAGATTGGATGATATTAAATGGGAATGCTCCTAATCTCATATTGTTACCTGTATAAAATACACTTGTCCACAGTAGCAATCAATTAATCAGATTCCAAACTCTCCCCCATTGCCAAGACCAAAGAGCTGTCCATGGATGTCAGGGACAAGATTGTAGACCTACACAAGGCTGGAATGGGCTACAAGACCATCGCCAAGCAGCTTGGTGAGAAGGTGCCAACAGTTGGTGAGGTTTTGCGCAAATGGAAGAAACACAAAATAACTGTCGATCTCCCTCGGTCGGGGGCTCCATGCAAGATCTCATGATCTCAATGATCATGAGAATGGTGAGGAATCAGCCCAGAACTATGCGGGAGGATCTTGTCAATGATCTCAACGCAGCTGGGACCTGTGCCGCAAGGTCCCCCTGCTCAAGAAAGCACATGTACAGCCCGTCTGAAGTTCGCCAAAGACCATCTGAATGAGTGGGACAAAATCCCTCCTGAGATGTGTGCAAACCTGGTGGCCAACTACAAGAAACCTCTGACCTCTGTGATTGCCAACAAGTGTTTTGCCACCAAGTACTAAGTACTAAGTTCTGTGAAGGGATCAAATACTTATTTCACTCATTAAAATGCAAATCAATGTATAACTTAAAAAAAATTTTTTTTTTTTTTTGTTGTTATTCTGTCTCTCACTGTTCAAATAAACCTACCAGTAAAATTATAGACTGATCTGGGCAAATGTACAAAATCAGCAGAGGATCAAATAATTTTTTCCCTCACTGTACAGTCTGATGCCTGCAGGTAATAGACCTGTGAAAGCGCTGCTTTTTTCACAGAGGTAAAAGTAACCTCATGCACAATAGCCACCTTCTTGCAGTGAATGTTGGATGATATTTTTGCTTTGCTGCAAAATCTGCTATGGCCATGATGAAGTATTTCTATTTTATCAGTTCATTATCTGATTAAATATGAGACATCACCACCATGTGTTTTGTGGTTAGCAGGTAATTAAACAGTGAGTAATAAGCTACGATTGAAAGGACCTAATTGAAATGTGTCTACTCTTTCGATCAAATGTCCAGATATGCTGCATCCAAAATGATTAGCTTCAGTCAACCATTACTAAGTTGTTTCTTATAGTTGTAATGGTGATTAGATTAATGAGTAATTAGATGGTTTTTAAAAAGGCTATTAGCTTTATTAAAATCTTCTGAAGCTCTGCATTATCTGTCAGTTACAATACATTCAAATGTTGAAAGCAGCATGTGTCTTTTTTATGTCAGTACATTTGCTACTTTTTACAGTTTGATACCTCTTAGGATATATCTTGCTGCACTTTTAAAGCTTATGCATTCCCTTCCAACTTGTCTCCCTAAATCACCTTTTTTTCCTCTGTGTTACAAGGTAATGACCAGCCCTGAGGAGATCGCAAAGCTCTACAGGGAGCAGAGTCACTTCCCGTCCCTGAGCCGTGCCGATGTGGGGCCGCTGATCACGTCTCAGTATGGAGGAAAGTACAACAACATTTACACAGGTGGGTTTCCCATAAAGCTGTAACATAACACATAATTTAAGAAATGTAGTTTATATAACAGTTTATGACAAGAGGGACCAGACGACAACAATTGCACGCTGCACATTCATCTAACTCGGGCCAATAACACAGAAGTTTCACTTACAAAAAAAAATCATGTGAGAATATCACAATCTTCCCTTTTGTTTCATTCATTCATATTTTATTCAGAATACAACATAGATGACATATCCAATGTTTAAACTGAGAAAATGTATCATTTTAAGGGAAAAATAAGTTGATTTTTAATTTCATGGCATCAACACATCCCAAAAAAGTTGGGACAAGGACATGTTTACCACTGTGTGGCATCCCCTCTTCTTTTTATAATAGTCTGCAAACGTCTGGGGACTGAGGAGACAAGTTGCTCAAGTTTAGGAATAGGAATGTTGTCCATTCTTGTCTAATACAGGCTTCTAGTTGCTCAACTAGAAGCCTGTCTTCTTCTAGGTCTTCTTTGTCGCATCTTCCTCTTTATGATGGCAAATGTTTTCTATGGGTGAAAGATCTGGACTGAAGGCTGGCCATTTCAGTACCCGGATCCTTCTTCTATGCAGCCATGATGTTGTAATTGATGCAGTATGTGGTCTGGCATTGTCATGTTGGAAAATGCAAGGTCTTCCCTGAAAGAGACGACGTCTGGATGGGAGCATATGTTGTTCTAGAACTTGGATATACCTTTCAGCATTGATGGTGCCTTTCCAGATGTGTAAGCTGCCCATGCCACACGCACTCATGCAACCCCATACCATCAGAGATGCAGGCTTCTGAACTGAGCGCTGATAACAACTTAGGTTGTCCTTATCCTCTTTAGTCCGGATGACATGGCGTCTCAGTTTTCCAAAAAGAACTTCAAATTTTGATTCGTCTGACCACAGAACAGTTTTCCACTTTGCCACAGTCCATTTTAAATGAGCCTTGGCCCAGAGAAAACGCCTGCGCTTCTGGATCATGTTTAGATATGGCTTCTTTTTTGACCTATAGAGTTTTAGCCGGCAACGACGAATGGCACGGTGGATTGTGTTCACCGACAATGTTTTCTGGAAGTATTCCTAAGCCCATGTTTTGATTTCCATTACAGTAGCATTCTTGTATGTGATGCAGTGCCGTCTAAGGGCCCGAAGATCACGGGCATCCAGTATGGTTTTCCAGCCTTGACCCTTACGCACAGAGATTGCAATTTTTCTCTGAGAAACTCCTTTCTGATATTGCTCCACTATTTTTCGCCGCAGCATTGGGGGAATTGGTGATCCTCTGCCCATCTTGACTTCTGAGAGATACTGCCACTCTGAGAGGCTCTTTTTATACCCAATCATGTTGCCAATTGACCTAATAAGTTGCAAATTGGTTCTCCAGCTGTTCCTTATATGTACATTTAACTTTTCCAGCCTCTTATTGCTACCTGTTCCAACTTTTTTTGGAATGTGTAGCTCTCATGAAATCCAAAATGAGCCAATATTTGGCATGACATTTCAAAATGTCTCACTTTCAACATTTGATATGTTATCTATATTCTATTGTGAATAAAATATAGGTTTATGAGATTTGTAAATTATTGCATTCCTTTTTTATTCACAATTTGTACAGTGTCCCAAATTTTTTGGAATCGGGTTTGTATTTAATTTACCCATAATTAAATAAATACATGCTATTGTAGTATATTTTGGCTACAAGTTGCACATGCCACACTAGATTTCTAGAATAAAAATCAGAAAATCCCAACTGTCTTTCGACCTCCACTAAACAAGAATTAGCATGGTGTATCAAATCACATATTTTAACATTTGTTAACTACTAAGAATAACCAGGTTTCCTATTACAGATGGCATTTGCATTTGAAAAACCCTCATATACCAATAAAATCTACCATGATGTGCCAGTTTATGAATGTTGCTTTCACATCTTTTAAAAATACATGAATTTGGGCTGTATCACAACCCTTCCTTCTACATTGGTAAATCAGTGCAATAAATATTAGTTTTTTGCATTACATACATGCTCATAAATAGCATAACATAAATGTGTAAAAAAAAAAAAAAAGACAAGGCATGGGGCCAATGGAAATTCGTAACATGTACTTAGGATTATTTCTTCAAAACTTTTGTGACCTAATGAAGTAAGCAACAAAACATGACAGGACATGCTATTGAAAATTAATCAACAGTGGGTGGCCTGATGTTTAATATTTTTCAGTAAATCAATATGAATGACATGAAAAACGTTCAACAGTTTATAGTTACAGTTAATATTTTGAAACCTCCATAAAAGTTAGTTTATAGTATCAGTTATGTTATATCAGCTTTGAGCAGTTGTTCCTTCACCAACATTTCTTTTTTATCGATCTTGGGGGAAAAAGAAGAAAAAATGCTTCTTGTTGTATTACAGAGTAAACAGGAAGCAGGAAAAAGAAAAACAACCTTGAAAACAGGTTCTTCTGGCTGAAAAACCTGCCAAAATCTCTGACACTCAAGTCTCTTTCAGGGTGTTACTGATCTTATAGCCTAGGCCATCTTTGTGGAGGGCAACATTTCTAATACTCAAATCCTCAAAGCACTAAATTTGAACTGCTCTCATACAAGATACCATAATTTCCGGACTATAAAGCGCACCCATATATAAGCCGCACCCACTGAATTTTAGAAATATTTTTATTTTGAACATAAATAAGCCGCACCTGTCTATAAGCCGCAGGTGTCTACGCTAATGAACTTTACACAGGCTTTAACGAAAGACACGTTACACACGGTGTAACGGGTGAAATATGTTGCGCTTCCTTTAGGAGCATAGCGGTATTTTGGGAATAGCCTGGCATTGCATTTTTCCGCTATTACTGCGTGTGTTCAAGACGAGGATTATGTCCTTATTATTTTCTGAAGCTCATTTCTAAGTTTCTTTGACTAACCCGTAATGCTGTTGCCAAGAATAATAAAAAAGCACGAGTTTTGGAAACCTGTCTGTGCTTATATGATTTCTGTTGCAACTGGAGTTAGCGAGCTATCCCATGACCCAGACTCAACGCGTTACAACGGCTTGTATCTAAACAGTAGCCGACCAAGAAAGTCATTGTTCACTGTCTTCCTCCTTCCTTTCACAACTATTTCTCTCGGGAGTTTATCTTTTGGCATCGTCGTGCGTTTAAAAAAAAGTTTTTTCTCCTGATGCCGTGCAGCTCAGAACACAGGTGAGGTGCGTTTTTTTCCGTTTCCGTTCGGAAATTTCATTGGTTATGTTATGGGGTTCAGTTTTTTGGCTTGAAGTTTGTGAAACCGGGAAAAACCAAGGAAAAATTCATATATTAGCCGCTTCGTTGTTTAAGCCGCGGGGTTCAAAACGTGGGAAAAAAGTAGCGGCTTATAGTCCGAAAAATACGGTACACAAATTTGTATGGTCCTGTCAAGCAAAAACATGAACATGATGAATAGGACTGTGGGAGAGCGTGTGAATGTGGGAAGAAGGAACGCCACAACAGGTCAGGTGCAAAGGCTTTACAGCCACTTTTATTTGGGTTTTATCTTGTGTCTGTCTGCTTAGTGCCCCACGCAGCACGTCTCTGGCACACGCGCACACACCCCATCTACACACACACACTCTCCTCCTTAAATGCACCCTCCGATCACTGGAAAAGAAAGAATAATCATTAGGTCACATTAACTTCAGGTGAGGCAATCCCCTGCCTATCTGCTCCCTGCCCCGCCCTCCATTCACAAACCGACGCTCGTCCACGCCCCCGCTGCCACAAGGACATGTGACTTTGCATGGTTACACAACATGCATTATCTCTTAGGGCAGACATGGGCAAACTACGGCCCGCGGGCCACACATGGGTTGGGTTTATTAATCCGGCCCGCCGAACGTGACCAAATTCTATTAAAATAGGTACGGGTAAACCTTGTTCAATTTACCTTTCCCCTGTAATGCCCACGTTTCCCCTAAAGATGTCGCACTTCAGCTCCATTGACGTTGTTCGCGTGCAATACTCTCTTCTTCTCTTAAGAGAGCTTAATCTGATACGCTTTAAAAACTGCGACAGTTTCTGACAAACACCTCGGATCTATCCTGAGAATTGCCACAACAAAACTTACTCCAGACTTTGATGAACTGGCAAAATAAGGAGTTCAACAACACTGTTCCTACTAAAACTGAACTTGAGTTTTTCTGCTGTGTTTATTGATGCACTGGCCAAAAAAAAAGATCAACAAATTGTTGATCTTTTGGCACTTGATGAAACTGAATTTGCCAAATCTCTAATGTTATGTATGTATGTGTGTGTGTGTGTGTGTGTGTGTGTGTGTGTGTGTGTGTATATATATTTATCACCCGGCCCCTCTATCAAATTTTAGAACCCATTGTGGCCCGTTATTCAAAAAGTTTGCCCATCCCTGTCTTAGGGTGTACTCACTTTTGTTGCCAACTATTTTGACAATAATGGCTGTATGTTGGGTTATTTTCAGAGGACTGTAAGTCTGTACTGCTATACAAGCTGCACACTAGGTACTCAAAACATATCCAAGTTTCATTTTTAGTATTGTCCCTTGAAAAGATACTAATGGTTGCTGAAATGTGAGGTGTGTACTCACTTTTATGAGATACTGTATATAGACCAATCAGATACAAGAATTCAGTGGCACTGTGAAATAAACTGATCAGTGCCCAGATATCTGTTTCATTGCCAGAGATATTATTTAATATTGTTGTAAATATTGTTTTATGTCTAGTAAATTAGTTATTTTCATCTTAGAAGTTTATTGAATGCTGTCTGTTAATAGGGGTATTATTACCAATGGTGATGTAAAGACAAAATTGTAATCATAATAAATATCTTTTTATTTTTCTTTCTTTTCCCAGAGTGGACTCAACGGGATCTGGAGAGGAATGAGATTGTTAAATTTTGCCGGCAGTACATTGTGTTTCATGATGATAAATTGATAGTCTATTCTGGGCCCTCTGGTAACTGCACAGAGATCAAGGGAGAGTATGTTTTCACCGACTTTTCACAAGATCACTGACTTTTCTCGTGATTATATGTGTCACTTTTTACGAAACAGTTTTACATGATCTGTGTACTATGCTTGTGTCCAGGTTGCTGAGCCAGGATTCTCCTTCTGGGGAAATGAAGGCTGTAGTGAGGGAGTGTTCATTTAAAGGAGAGGAGAAGCAGTTTCTTGAGGTGAACCACCATGAATGTGTTAATAGTTTTGCCGGTGAAACCCGTATACATTATTTTTATATTTTCATGTTATATATGAGCTGGTCTTCATATTTTATAGATACACGGTAGATAGATACACGCTCATTAAGTGCTTCCTGCGTTGTCTTTATACATATATTGGATGATTTTAGATCTGGCACAAGAGCAGTAAGATAAAAAGTCTCAACCTGACTGCACTGAAAAAGCATGGAAAGGTGTATGAGGATGGTAAGAATGATAAAGTTTTCTTGCACAAATGAATTATTACCACTTAATCCAGAAATAAAGTTTCATTTACAGTGTAGATATTTCTAAGTGCATCAGAGCTTTAATGTTTATGTAGCATGATTTTGCTATGTTCTCTTTTCTTTTTGTAGAACAGTTTGGATGCTTGGTCTGGTCCCACTCTGAGACTCATCTACTGTATGTGGCTGAGAAAAAGCGTCCCAAGGCCGAGTCCTACTTCCAGGTTTTAAACTTCACATGAAAGAGATGAAATCTGATTATTGTTTATTTGTTGAGGAAATGTTTTTTTTTAATGATAAAACCCTACTTTGTCGTTTGCTGCTCACTTTCACTTAAACAGACAAAATCTGAATCCAGTTTGCTTGATGATGAGGAGGTAATAAAGGCTGAGAAAAAAGAAGATACTGTCAAGGTAAAAGCAGTGAAAAGGCTAGCATCATAATGGTGTTATTTTTTATATAATAATAGGGTATATTTTTTTATATAATTTGATGTCAAAATTTGGTATAGATGTGTCTGATATATCTAGTATCTGGTAGTATCATGTTATGATGTATAATTATATATACCTTTTCAAGCAGATGATGACAAATGTAATTTGATTTTTATTTGTAAATTATTTTCAAGTCAAGTTTATTTCTATAGCTCTTTTTGCAACAGACATAGTCTCAAAGCAGCATTACAGAATTTAACAGTTAAGGTGACCGATGTGTATTTATCCCTGATGAGCAGCCATGGCGCCTGTGGCAAGGGAAAACTCCCTTAGATGTTATGGAAAAGAAACCTTGAGAAGACCCAGATTCAAAAGGGGAACCCATCCTCATTTGGGTGACATCAAGAGTGTGATTTGTAAATCTTAAAAAACAATACAAAACACTGGAGAGTGAGAACTAACATGAGCACCCTAATGTAAGATTATAAGTAATGTCCTACAGTCTTATACAGTTATTTGAGGTTATGGAACCAGGAGCCACTGAGCATCTAATAAAAGCTCAACATTTGCGATCATCACAGATCCAACACCAGCTTCTCCATGCCAGAGCCTTTACACACTAAAAGAGGTCCTATGTCCAAACTCCACATGAAGTGGGATCCAATTGGCGCTGGTACGTCTCTAGATGGTTTGGGATGTTTGTGGGTTCGGCATCTACTTCTTTAAAGGTCCACAATCTTCATAAGGTGGGACGTGACTGGAGCTGGCCAAACCTCAGGATGCTTTGGGATGGTAGAGAAAGAGAAGCAGTGGAGAGGAATTAGCGTAGCTGCTGTTCATAATATTGTGCATGTGATCAAATGTACTGGAGCACAAGGTTATGATATGTGATGTGTGTTATATGTAGGCCTTGCTTAAAAGTTTAATCTGCACTTAAACTGGGAGAGTTCGTCTGAGCCTCGAACACTTTCAGGAAGACTATTCCAAAGTTTAGGAGCTAAATGTGAGAATGCTCTACCACCTTTAGTGGACTTTGCTATTCTAGGAACTACTAGCAGTCTGGAGTTTTGAGATCTCAGGGAGCATGCTGGATTGTAGCGTGTTAGAAGACTGGAAAGATGCATGGATGCCAAACCATTTAGTGTTTTGTAAGTAAGTAGCAGTAGTTTGTAGTCGATTTGAAACTTAACAGGTAGCCAGTGTAGGAATGGTCAGATTGGGGTTATATGGTCATATTTTGTTGACCTTGTGAGAACTCTGGCTGCATTCTGGACTAACTGTAGCTTGTTTATTAATGATGCATGACAGCCACCTTTACAATAGTCCAGTCTGGAGGTCAAGAATGCATGGACGAGCTTCTCTGCATCAGATATAGACAACGTGCTTTTTATCTTAGCAATATTTCTAAGGTGGAAGAAAGCTGTTTTTGTAATATAGTTGATATGATTTTTAAAAGACAAGTTGCTGCCTAAAATAACTTCCAGGTCTTTTACTGTTGAACTAGTATTTACAGCACATCCTTCTAAATGCAGGTTGAGATGCTGGAGCTTCTGTGTACTGGTTTTTGGGCCGATGAGCAAAATCTCTGTCTTATCAGAATTTAATAATAGAAAGTTATGAGTTATCCAATCTTTAAATTCTTTGACACACTCAGTTATCCGAGCCAATTGAGCTGTATCGTCTGGTTTTAGATATACTGTATAGTTGGGTATCATCAGCATAACAGTGGAAGCTAATCCCATGTCTTCTAATAATATTTCCCAAGGGAAGCATGTATATAGTGAAAAACAGGGGTCCTAGAACTGAACCTTGTGGTACCCCATAATTTACCCCATATATTAACATTACCCTGGATAGCTCTCCATTTAAGTCTACAAAATGGTAACGATCAGACAGGTAGAATCTAAACCAGCTTAATGCTGATGTAAATTTGTAAGCGATCGAGGAGAAGGTCATGATCTATAGTGTCAAAAGCAGCACTAAGATCTAGCAGAACTACCAGAGAGATGTAGCCTTCATATAAAGCTAAAAACAGGTCATTAGTGATTTTTACTAGAGCAGGTTCTGTGCTATGATGGGGCCTAAAACCCAACTGAAACTCTTCAAAGATATTGGTCTCTTGTAAGTAGGAACATAACTGGGCAGACACAATCTTTTGTAAAATCTTAGACATAAATGGGAAATTTGAAATGGGTCTGTAATCTGTTAGTGTGTTTGGATCCAAATTAGATTTCTTAATGAGGGGCTTAATAACTGCCAACTTGAGGGGTTTAGAGACGTGACCTAAAGATAGTGAGGAGTTAATAATATTCAGAAGAGGCTCACCAGCTGTATGTAACACTTCTTTTAGTAGTAAAGTTGGAATGGGATCTAACAGACATGTTGATTTAAGATAAGATATACCTTTATTCGTCCCACAGTGGGGAAATTTCTGGCTTTAGTAATAACATCATACAGCTCTTCCTGTCCTATACTAAAGCAGTGTAGTTGTGGAGTTTTAGGTACGATTGGATCAGGATCATTTTGATGTTATTTTTTGTGTCTACTTGTCTGCTAGACAGGAAGAGTCACTGCAAAGCAATGCAGATTGTATATGCAAATACCTTTCCTACTGGTTGAATTCTTATTTCTATCCTGAAGTGAAATAATGTAATTAAGTCAGAGTAATGAGAGAGTGTGAAAAGTTGTAAACATTTGGAGAATATCAGTGACTACCATTGACAGAACATTTTTTTTTTTTTTTTTTTTTTTTTTTTTTTTTTTTTTTTTTTTTTTTGCATTTTGCTGCAGTGGTGGAAGTCGTTAACCACAGTTATCAAAGCGTGTTAATCAGTGTATTGTCGAGGACTTAAAATGCAAATAAATAACCAAAATGTTATTGAAGACATTTTGATTATGAATCTAATCACTGAATAATGTATCAAATAAATCTGGACTATAGGGGGCCATGAAATTTTATTTTATAGCTAAAGAGTTGCCTGGCTGCAAAATGTTTGAAAATACATATTTCACGTAGTATTTGGGATTAAAATGTAGTTTTCTCAAGTATAGAAGTGTATAATGTCTTATATATATGTGTGTGTGTGTGTGTGTGTGTGTGTGTGTGTGTGTGTATATGTATATGTATGTATGTATGTATGTATGTATGTATATATATATATGTGTGTGTGTGTGTGTGTGT
>JAAIIK010000413.1:212011-223969 GCA_014706435.1 Silurus glanis
TTTTTTTTTTTGCTTTCAAATATGTAACCATTATTAAAAAGATTTTAATAGTGTTTTAATTAATCTGAATTAGGCCTTAATCCAGAATGATCAAGAAGACTTTAAAAGTTTATTTTTGAAAAAACTCTTCTAGAATCCTGAATGGTATTTAGATAGATTTGTGCTATTGTGGATAAGTGTGATTGTTCTGGGATATGCTTACATCTGAAACCTGGAAAGGATCCATTTCTTGTTGTGAAAGTAAAAATTGTAACTAGGATAAATCATTGATTGATTAATTAATTAATTCATTTACTAAACATTCCTTTTGGTTTTCCTGGTGGATGTTGTGGTTTCAGCAAGCGGAGAATACCGTAATTTCCGGACTATTAAGCGCACCTATATATAAGCCGCACCCACTGAATTTGACAAAGATTTTTATTTTGAACATAAATAAGCCGCACCTGTCTATAAGCCAGTTGTCTACACTGAAACTAATGAATTTTACACAGGCTTTAATGAAAGACAGTGTCTGTTACACGGTGTAACGGGTGAAATATGTTGTGGCTCCTTTAGGAGCATAGCGGTATTTTGGGAATAGCCTGCCGCCGCATTTTCCGGTATTACTGCATGTGTGCAAGACCGAGGTCCTTATTATTTTCTGATGCTCATTTCTAAGTTTCTTTGACTAACCCGTAACGCTGTTGCCAAGAAAAATTAAAAAGCACGAGTTTTGGAAACCTGTCTGTGCTTATATGATTTCTGTTGCAACTGGAGTTAGCGAGCTCTCCCCTTGACCCAGACTCAACGCGTTACAACGGCTTGTATCTAAACAGTAGCCTACCAAGAAAGTCATTGTTCACTGTCTTCCTCCTTCCTTTCACAACTATTTCTCTCGGGAGTTTATCTTTTGGCATCGTCGTGCGTTTAAAAATCAACACCGGTGGAAGTTTTTTCTCCCGATGCCGTGCAGCTCAGAACACAGGTGAAGTGCGTTTTTTCGTTTCCGTTCGGAAATTTCATTGGTCTAATGTTATGTCGCTCAGTTTTTTGGCTTGAAGTTTGTGAAACCGGGAAAAACCGAGGAAAAATTTATAAATTAGCCGCTTCGTTGTTTAAGCCGCGGGGTTCAAAACATGGGAAAAAAGTAGCAGCTTATAGTCCGAAAAATACGGTACTCTTTATTCCCGAGCACAGATTCTAGGTGGTGGTGGTGGTGAGGGGGGTGTCTTTCACATTCCCAAGATAATAATCTTTTCAGTGAGTCTTGGGTCTGCCTCAGGGTCTCTGTTCAGTGCCAGAAAAAGCTTTAGCTAAAGCTGATATATGGGCATAGTTTTAAGTAACCCAAAAAGCCTCCACTGGCTCCTATTTATTACAGAGAAGTAAAGACTGTACTCCAAAGCTTTCCTGGTTTTGCCAAACTTATCACTATACAAAGAGTAAACGCGGGAAATACCTTGTTTACTCCGCCTGTACTGGTGGTCTAATTTATTTGGTCATTTCATAAAGCTCACAACTGTTGGTGAGGATAGAAAGTTGGCCATTAAATAGAGAGTTTAGAATAGAGTGCTTAAGTTTCACCACCAAGTCGTCAAGTCAAGTCAAGTTTATTTCTATAGCGCTTTTCACAACAGACATTGTCTCAAAGCAGCTTTACAGAAATCAACAGTCAAGGTGAATGGTGTGCATTTATCCCTGATGAGCAAGCCATGGCGACTGTGGCAAGGAAAAACTCCCTTTGATGTAATGAGGAAGAAACCTTGAGAGGAACCAGACTCAAAAGGGGAACCCATCCTGAATTGGGTGACATCAAGAGTTTGATCATAAATGGGGATGGGGAGAGAAAGAGACGCAGTGGAGAGGAATTAGCGTAGCTGCTGTTCATGATATTAACAGCACAAGTTGATAATGTGCATGTGATCAGATGTTCTGGAGCACAAGGTTATGATGTGAGACAGATGTTATGTGTAGGCTTTGCTAAAAAGATATGTTTTTAATCTGCACTTAAACTGGGTGAGTGTGTCTGAGCCCCGAACACTGTCAGGAAGACTATTCCAGAATTTAGGAGCTAAATGTGAAAATGATCTACCGCCTTTAGTGGACTTTGCTATTCTAGGAACTACTAGAAGCCCAGAGTTTTGAGATCTCAGGGAGCGTGGCGGATTGTACCGTGTTAAAAGACTGGAGAGATACATGGGAGCCAAACCATTTAGTGCTTTATAAGTAAGAAGTATTAGTTTGAAGTCTATTCGAAACTTAACAGGAAGCCAGTGCAGGGATGATAAGATTGGGGTTATATGGTCATATTTTCTTGACATTCACCACAACCTAGTACACTGACTGTGGTCCTGTTGCTGATCCAATTCATTTTTCATTGACACAATCCCTTTTTTTGTCACTCAAAAACTTCCACCAGGTGCAAAGACTCCTCTAACAGCACCCCAATAAACAGGGAAAATGCTAACACAAGCAAGAATGCTATACTGAACAAAATTATAAAAGCAACACTTTTGTTTTTGCCCCCATTTTTTGATGAGCTGAACTCAAAGATCTAAGACTTTTTCTATGTACACAAAAGGCCCATTTCTCTCAAACATTGTTCACAAATCTGTCTAAATCTGTGTTAGTGAGCACTTCTTCTTTGCTGAAATAATCCATCCTCCTCACATGTGTGGCATATTAGGATGCTGATTAGACAGCATGATTATTGCACAGGTGTACTTTAGGCTGGCCACTATTAAGGGGCCACTCTAAAATGTGCAGTTTTATCACACAGCACAATGCCACAGATGTCGCAAGTTTTGAGGGAGTGTGCATTTGGCATGCTGACTGCAGGAAAATTTGAGTTTTGTGTACATAGAAAAGGTCTTAGATCTTTAAGGTCAGCTCATTAAAAATGGTGCTGTAACAAATTCACTGGTACCATACTAGAAGAAAGGTAGACAGGCAATAGTTCACCAAGCAGAGCTTTCTTTATTCACTTTCATTTTCACCCTGGTGCTTTCCTTTCCAGTACTCACGCCAGGGCTCACCCACACCCACACCCTTTCTTTTCGACGTTCGCCCGGCAGTAGTCCCTCTCGGATGGGCACACGCTTCTTCAGCGTCCGCCCGTCTCACTCGCAGATCGGCACGCTTTCTCTCTTAGCGCCCACCCGAGTTTCCTCGCGGACTGGAACGCCTTTTCTCGCGCCCACCGAGTTCTCTCGGCGGCCGACAAGTCTTTCACTGTCGCCCGCCGTCGCTTGGTCCCCATTTGGCGACCCTTCTGCTCATCTCAATGCTTGGTGTCTTTCTCTCTCGAAGGTTGGCATCGCTCTCCTCTTTATTGGCATCGCAAGACTGAAACAGAGCTCACTGATTAGTCTCATCAGCTGCAGGTGTTTTTTTACCCCACATTCCGTCCGGCTCCGCCCTCCACTCGCGCACAGCTGGTACAGGTGCAAAAACAAAAGTGTTGCGTTTATAACTTTGTTCAGTATATTAAGCAACTAATTTCAAAGCACCACATTCCCATTGAAGATATGTTTATCTTCAATGGGAATGTGGTGCTTTGAAATTAGTTGCTTAATATACTGAACAAAATTCAGTACAACAGTACAACAGCTGCAAAGCATCAACATCTGTGGATTTAGTGTTGATGATGAACACTGGAGTGACTTTAAATTTATCATTGAAAATAGTAAGAACAGGAAGATACATCTTTAAACGAAAATAGTGTCCAAAGAGAAAAATTAAAGGCCACTGGAATATGCAAGTGAGGTCATTAAACAGTTAAATGAATAGTGGAGCGCCACCAATCTTTAGATACTATACTAGATGATAACCATTACCGTATTTTCCGGACTATAAGCCGCTACTTTTTTCCCACACTTTGAACCCCACGGCTTAAACAACAAAGCAGCTAATTTATGGATTTTTCCTGGGTTTTTCCCGGTTTCACAAGCTTCAAGCCAAAAAACTGAGCCCCATCACATTAGACCAATGAAATTGCCGAACGGGTTAAGGTGAACCAATGAAACTCTTTATATTAAATCGCGCTCCCACTGAATCGGGCCGCACCACATTATAAATATGGATGAGGTTCCTCTGACTTTTGACCTGCCGCTCACTCGGACTGTCAACAGGAAATGCTTTTTTAAACTGATAATACAGAGAATAGTTTAGAAAGTCATGAGTTGTGCCATTCCATCTCTGACATAGAAATGGAAAACCACTTTCTGTAATTCTTGTAATTTCTGTACTCATCACACACACACACACACACAGAGCGTGATTCTTCAATCTTATTGAAAGACTAGTTAGTGTGACTGCATGTTTCTATTGTAACCAAACTGAAACTCCAAACACCTACTTCCACTTATTATTATTAGTAATGTCTTCCATTTGGTTAGTTGTATTAATTCTTGTAAATCATATAAAGTTCTAAAAGGTTTTTTTTTTTTACAGTCTTGTAATTTTACTGTAGAGGTTTACATTAGGAATGTGGCTGAGCAAAGCCAAACAAAAATAAATTACAGGAGCAGATTTTTTTTATTTATATTTTTTATTTTGCAGGTGGCACTGGGTGGTCACAGATGGGTGCTTGTGCTCTAAAAATAGTATAATATAAATTGCATATACCTCATGTATTCAAATGCATAAAAAAATCATGCCATCTAAATCATGTAAATGGTTACATGTCAAATCTATGTCCTCAGAGGTTATTTATTCCTTGAGTTACTTAAAAACCATGTAAGACTTTTTAAAGTCTCATCAAGGACTGGTTCTCTCCCTGACTCAATTATATTTAGTTCACTTTTGTGTCTATTTTGACAAAGTTTAAACACTATCAGAAAATATCTAGAATTTATTTTTCAAATTCAACATTTATTTGTCACATTTACATTTATACAGAGTACGACATGTAGTGGAATGCTTTTTAATGAATGTCAAACAAGTAAACATGAAAAATAGAATATATGGATAAAAACAGATTACGCAACAGTATGCAATTTCCCTGAACACAACAGAGAAAATAAGTATTAAACGTTTCAATACTGTTTTTAGACCCCAATGTTCTTTACCGTCATATCTATTTTCATCTGCCTTCTGCAACACTCTAATGTCGTTTTTCTATGGAAAAATATATCAAATTCACCTGCCGTTAGGTTCACCTTCCACCCTAACCTCTTCTTCTGAATCTTACCCTTTTCCTCACTTATTCTCTGCTTTTCAGCTTCTCATCACCTTAGATATTTTCGATCTTATACATAAGTCTGTCTACTACTTACTCGCTGGATCCTCTTTCCACTGTTCTGGTAAAGGCCTGTCTCCCCTCTCTGCTTCCTCTTATTTCTGCTATCATTTGCTCCTCTTTTACCACTGAAATTGTTCCTATGGCTCTTAAAGCCGATGCTATTACTACAATTCTGAAAAAAAAAATGGTGCTGATCCTAATGGTTTCAATAATTTCCATACTATATCTAATTTACCTTTCCTTTCTAAAAATCCTCTAAAAAATAGTTGCTTCTCAGCTTCACTCTCATTTTACCTTGTAATAACGCGTATAAACTATTCCAGTCTGGTTTTTACCCCTTTCATAGTACAGAAACTGCACTTTTAAAAATGACTAATTACCTTCTCATGGCAGCTGATTCTGGTTTAGTAGCTATTCTTATCTTTCTTATTTTAAGTGCGCCCTTTGACACCATCTCTCATACTAGCCTTCTTAATCGACTTCTTTCCAATTGGCATTACTCACACCCTCCTGGACTAATTTAAATCATATCAGGGCACTCTCAGTTCATTAAATTACACTCATTTAGATCCAAATTTTTCCCTGTTTAGACTGGAGTCCCCCAGGGTTCTGTTCTGGGACCTTTTCTTTTTATCATCTACCTTCTTTCTCTTGGCAATATCTTTCATAAATATTGTACTCTTTTCCACTGTTATGCAGATGACATCCAACTCTATTATTCCGGCAAAATTAATTCTACCCTTCCTCCTCTCTCCCTACTTGACTGCTTTAATGAACCTGGTTCTCTTTCAATTTTCTTAAATTAAATAGTGGGAAAACAGAATTTCTTCTATTTGGAACTAAATCAATAGTATATTCAAATTTTATATCTTTTTCCCTCAATTAACAATTCTTTTGCTTCCCCTTCTGCTCAGGTTAAGAGTTTGTGAGTCCTAGACAGTACACTGTAATTTTAATTACATATTAATAACATCACTCGGTCTGCGTATTTTCATCTATGTAATATCAACCGTGTTTGTCCTTCCCTCACTCACCATGCTACTGCTATTGTCAGGGTTCCCCTTGCCACGCCCCCCTCGGTACCTGTCAGGGATCCCCCTGCCACGCCCCCCTCGGTAGCTGTCAGGGATCCCCCTGCCACACCCCCTCGGTAGCAGTCACGCTGCCTCGTTATGCCGCGCCCGCCTTGATCGCCGACAGCTGTGACTCGTTAAGGATAGACTATATAACCTCACGTTCTCGAGTCAAAGGCTGTCGGTTCTTGAAAGTCAAGCTGATGATCCCGTGGATCCTCGACCGCCAGCCTTCCCCGCTGGTTCTGTATCCTGACTCCGTCTCCTATGTGGATTACTCGTAGCCAGTGGAGTTACTTTCGTTGGGGATTTAGCTTTCGTTGTGGATTACTCGTCCCGAGCGGATATTCTTTCCGTGTGTGACTCGCCGCGTTTTGTGCTTGTGTTTTCGTTTAAGTCTGAATAAACAATGATTCAGTTATTTCCGCTTCCGCGTCATCTGCCTGACAGCTATCTTTGTTTTAAGTCTTGTTACCTCCCATATCGATTATTGTAATTCCCTTCTTTTTGGTCTTATTCAAAATGCTGTTCGTAAGATTCAACTGGTTCAGAATTTGGCAGCTCGTATCATTACTAAAACTTCATTTCACCACATTACTCCGGTATTGCAGCAGCTTCACTGACTTCCGGTCAAGCTTCACATTGACTTCAAAATCCTTCTTCTCACTTTTTACTCACTTTGTAGCATTTTTCTCTCATAATGGCGAAATGAATTACATTGTTTAAGCTGTGGGGTTCAAAGCGTGGGAAAAAAGTAGCGGCTTATAGTCCGGAAAATACGGTACTATTGCCACCTATGGTGTGTCAACCTTTTGTGGAGTTTTGTGGATATCACTAAATGCAAATAAGTTGTGCTCACTGAGGCTCATAGTTGTTATATTATATGCAATAATAAACTATTTTCTAAATGCCCAAAGAGACAAATTGGCTTGCATATACAGGTAGACTGCATTTTCAAGATGCACCCCAATTATAATGTACTTTTATACTCTTTATTTTCTGTTTATTAGATCTTCTTTGTTTTATGTGGATCTCACTCGTGGAAAATGTGGTATGCAGTACTTCTTTATTAAATGGTTTACTATTTAAATAGCTATGTTTGTGTCATGGGTATGTACATACACCTATTTTGTTACAGTCTGCCTTTTCTTCCTTTTTAGAACAGTTATCGGACTCCACCGCAGTCATGTCTCCTCGTCTGAGTCCAGACCACTGCCGCATTGTCTATTTTGAGTGTGACGTGTACGGCCCCCATCAGCAATGCAACAAGCTCTGCATGGTGCGTTTATGTGCTTGTGCACTGTGTTTACTCCTGGAATGATTGTATAATTCTTCATTTGGTTTTACTTGTGGATTATTGTAGTATGACTGGTATACAAAGAAGACATCTGTTGTAGTCGATGTGGTCAAGAGACCCAGAGAAGGTAATAGTGTGCTTAGCTGTTTTTACCACAGCAAATCATTATACAATTTTTTTATTTTTTTTATAATTATGGGATATTTCTTCATGGTTTTCTTTGGTTTTTTATTTATAATTTAAATACAGATGGCTTTACTGGTATCTACAACTCCATGGTGTCTCATCAATGCTGGTCAGCTGACAGCCAGAGAGTTCTCATATCTTCTGCTCAGAGAAGCCGTAAGGTAAAACTGATTGCCTAGGAGACTTTTTCCATCACACAGCAGGGTGAAGCTGATCTATTTCTGGGACTTTATTTTTTTAAATTTGTGTTTTATTTGTAAACAATACAGGTTATCAAATCAAATGTATTTTCATGCTGGTTTTTCATGTAGTATTTGTGACTAATCTTTGATGCTGAATATTGCATACATCTAGTGACAAAAAAAATGCAGAGCAGATAACACTTGTTAAACTTTCCTGTCTTGACTTTTAACTGGATTTAAATCCTGATGCACTGTGGCTTGAAGAAACATATTTTACTTAAGTTGGAAATGAAATGAAAATAACATTTAAGTTTCTATATGTTTTTTTTTTATTTTTATTAGTTCTAATTTCTATTCTGAATTTCTTTATTTGTCTGTTTTTCAGGATATTCTAGTGGTTGATACTTCTACAGGCCAAGTTACATCTCTCACCTCTAGTAGGCGCATTTTTAATTTCTCATGCTAACTTTACCCCATGATTTTATGTAATTGTTACAGTCTTTTTTTTTTTCTTTTTCTTTTTTTTCTTAGTGTCAGACATGGGAAGTTGGTGCCTACTGACTATTCACAGGGATTTGATGGTAGTCAGCTGTTCATCTCCAAATTGTCCTCCAAGTCTGGTAAATAGTTAAACAAACAAGCAAACATAAATAAATTAAGTAAAGAAACAAGAACTACAAACTAAGACAGGTGAATTGCATGAAGCAAGTCAAGTTGTATAAATTTAAAACAGCATAGACTTTGTATTTGTGGTCTATATTTATGCAGTTGTCCAATTCAGCCGGTTGGCAACAGTACAACGCAATGTTGTTTGTACCAATTTAGTTGGTTTGAGTTTTTTATTAAAGAAAGGAAGGCAGTATATGCTTGTCTAATGTACTTCACAGCACAGTGAAAATCTTTCTTCGCATATCCCAGCGATGTTAGGAAGTTGTTTTCAGAGCACAGGGTCAGCCATGGTACAGTGCCCCTGGAGCACAAAGGGTTATGGGCATTGCTCAAAGGCCCCAAGAGTGGCAGCTTGGCGATACTGGGGCTTGAACCCCCAACCTTACATCAGAAAAAAAAACTTTGACCACTGGTCTCCAAAAAAAAAAGACAGAAAAGAGAAATCCAGTGAGTCGTAGTTCCGTATATGTAAATGGCCTGCTGATGAGAGAAATCAGAGGTAAATAGCCAGACTTGTTTGAGCTGATAGAAAAGTTGAGTAACTTAAATAATTGCTTTTTGCTAGTAAGAAAAGCACAACTTGATTCACAAAATGTAGAACCATGTCAATTCTCTATAATAATAATATTGTATTTAAAAATAAAATTTACATTTACCTGTAATAACTAATATCAATACATTACTATTATTAATAATAATAACTGCACCCATTTTCTTCAACCTTTAATAGGTATTTCAAGGAAAATTCCTTCATATTCATTGAAATGCATGCTGTCTTTAAAAAAACTTTATTCTATTCCAAATAAGGAACAGAAGAAGACAACTTTCTCATGCTTCTTTTTGAATAGGATAGCCTTTATCACACAAGCACTATCCAAATATACAGTTGAGGAAATAATTATTTGATCCCCTGCTGATTTTGTAACCCCCTTACAAAGAAATAAACAGTCTAGAATTTTTTGGTAGGTTTATTTTAACAGAGAGAAAAAAGAATAATAAAAATAAATAAATCCAGAAATTAAAAAAAATTATATATAAATTAATTTGTATTTGATCGAGTGAAATAAGTATTTGATCCCCTATTAACCAGCAAGAATTCTGACTCCCACACACCCAAACTAGTCCTGTCCCTTTCCGAAAGTAGTCCTAAAATTAACTCATCATGTGTATAAAAGACACTCGTCACAGAATCAACCTCTTCCATTCAAACCTCTCCACCACTATGGCAAAGACAAAAGAGCTGTCAAAGGACAGCAGGGACAAGGTCGTAGACCTGCACAAGGCTGGAATGGGCTACAAAACCATCAGCAAGAAGCTTCTTGAGAAAGAGGCCACTGTTGGCACGATAATTTGAAATTGGAATAAATAGAAGATAAGTCAATCACGCTCGCTCTGTAGCTGCATGCAAAATCTCACCTTATGGGGTAAGGATGATTCTGAGAAAGGTAAGGGATCAGCCCAGAATTACACAGGAGGAGCTTGTTAATGATCTCAAGGGAGCTGAGACCACAGTCACCAAGAAAACCACTGGTAGACCCGTCTGAAGTTTGCCAATGAACACCTGAATGCTTCAGAGAAGGCTTCAGACAATGTCATGGGGTCAGATGAGACCAAAATTGAATCTTTGGCGTCAATTCGACTCGCCCTGTTTAAAGGCAGAGAAATGCTGAATGTGACCCCAAGAACACCATCCCCACTGTCAAACATGGAGGTGGAAACATTCTGCTTTGGGGCTGTTTCTCTGCCAAGGGTACAGGAAGACCTCACCACATTAATGGGGCCATACACTGCAGAATCCTGGATGAGAACCTCCTGTCCTCAGACAAAACACTGAAGATGGGTGATGGATGGGTCTTCCAGCTTGACTATGACCAAAAACAAATGGCCAAGGCAACAATCTGATTGGTTGGATGTTGTTTCTGTGACTGGTGTTATATACACATAATGAGTTCATATTAAAAGCACTTTCCTAAAGGGACAGGACTAACTTTGGTCTGTGGGAGTCAGAATCTTTGCTAATTTGGTATGGGATCAAATACTTATTTCACTCGATTAAATACAAATTATTTTATAAACTTTTTTAAATATTTTTTTTATATTATGTCTCTCTCTCTGTTCAAATAAACCTACCATAAAAATTCTAGACTGTTCATTTCTTTGTAAGTGGGGAAAATGTACAAAATCAGCAAGGGATCAAATAATTATTTCCCCCACTGTAATGTTTTCACAGGCAACTGTCTTTTGAATTGAGCTCTGATGTGTCTGCAATAACAATATAAAGCACATTAAACATTTATCTGTACAATATATACTTTTTTGTCGTATTTCAGATGTGTCATATTCTAGACATATTAATGGAATGTTTTGCTGTGTGTAGAGGGTAGGCTTTCTGCCAGCAAGCGGTTCAGAAAACGAGGTATCATGGGTGACACTAGAGGACACTCAGATGCAACCTGAAATTGACTGGCAGGTTCTTCATTTCATCCCACCTCCAGAGGAGGACAACAAACAATACCGTGAGTTAAGAGTCTCCTTTAGCTGTTTACATGTTCTTATGAATAAAGGCTGCTTTTTAGATGCTTATATATGAAAAACCATTAATGTAACAGCATCCAATAACAGTTATCTAATCTAATCAAATACTTGTTACATATGCAAGTGTGATATTATAAACTTACTATAACTGGTACAGGAATTACTCATAATTATCATTCATACTCTTGTATAATTAGTAAAGAAATCTACAATCTTTTGTAAGAATGTTTGTACAAATATGTAAACCGATGGATCTGAGTATTTTGAGATTGCATGGTTTTTTTTTTTTTTTTTTACCTTGCAGCTGGTCTGGACTTTGATGGCATTCTAATGACACCAAAGGATGTGAAAGCAGGAACAAAACTACCACTCATTGTCAAGCCACATGGTCCGTTCTTAAAAAAGACATAAATAAATAATAAATAACTTTTGTAATGTGGAAATGAGAATGATTATTCATATGTTTGACTACTAATTATAATATTGCCAAAACCTTAAAATTGCTAACATTCAAATCAACAATAAATCATCAGAATTTGATTGCAATGTTTGTTTTATGTCTGTCTTTTTCTTTAGGTGGACCTCACTCTGTAATAGTGACAGAATGGCTTTTAGGCTCAGCAGTTCTCTGCAAAATGGGTTTTGGTGTCTTGCATGGTGTGTATATTTACTAGGGGTGTCCCCGACTATTTAAATCAAATCACAAAATTGTAAAGTCTTGCTTATAGTGATAGTCGGATTCTGTGTGTGTGTGTGTGTGTGTGTGTGTGTGTGTGTGTGTGTGTGTGTGTGTGT
>JAAIIK010000413.1:223979-251661 GCA_014706435.1 Silurus glanis
TGTGTGTGTGTGTGTGTGTGTGTGTGTGTGTGTGTGTGTGTGTGTGTTGGGGAGCGTTACAAGTCCTCATTACATTTTTTAAGCCACAATGTACCAAGCATCACACAAACAAAAGAAAATGTATAAAAACATTTTGGATCAGTAAACATAAAAAATAAGGATTTGCATTTTACATCCCGGCAAATCAAATTTGAAATAAAATTTAAAAATGCACCAAAAAAAAAAAAAAAAGAATTTCCTGAATGAAATCAAAACAGAATATACCTTCACAGAAAATCCCAGAGATTGTTCAATATTTAAATCCCTGCCACCGAGGTGATTCCTGTGTTCGGTCACGGAAATTTAAATCAATCACAGGGCTGGTTGGATTTATTCACGGATGTTAAAAATATTTATTAATTATATATTTATAATTATAAATATTTATTAGTGTAGTCTGTGTCATAAGAAGAACTGTACATACTTTGAGCAAGTCTTCTTGTTACTGGAGGAAGTCTCCCACATGAGATCCTGTAAAAGATGTTATTAAGAAGGAGAGTAGAAAAATCTTTTTCTTGGTATTATGGTCAAGATTGTTCAGGCTGCACCTTAATGTCCTGACCCTACCCTGATAGTTTATGGTTATTCATAGTAGGGCTCCTATTTATTAAACCACAATATATATAGCCTGGTGTATATACACGGCCTGCCTCTCAATAGTGTTCTCTTCGATTAGAGGCCAGTCTGTGCAGCTAGGGATGTTTCACATCATTGGCCAGGAGATCCATGAAATTACAGAGCAAAACAGGAGCTCCAGAGGATGCATTTGGACTGTACTGAATGTCAACATTCATTAATTGAATTGAACTATATACATATACATAGCCTATTTTTACCAGAATCAAATGGAAAACACAGTGATAGTGTTTTGATAGTGTGTGATCAAACATAAGATAAGCTTTTGTGCTTTTGTCAAGACAATGTCAAGTAAAAAAAAAAAGTTTTCTAGTGTGGTGAGTGTGATTCGTCTAATTGGAGCTTCTTTCAGTTAATTACAGAGGCTCTATTGGCTACGGTCAGGACAGTATCTACTCACTACCAGGGAATGTCGGCACCCAAGATGTCAAAGATGTGCAGGTAAAGACAGCAGTTTATAAAGCCAGGATTATTAATTATTATTACTGTTATTATTATTATTATTATCATTATTATTATTATAATAACAATTCTTACTGTTGCCACTAATTTACAGCAAGAAATAATGATTGCAATAATGGCACTGTGTGGAATGCTGAGTAATCAGATGTCTTATGTTTGATTAAGATGTATTTATATTTGTAAATATAAATTGTAGCACTAAACTCATTTGTAAAAATAATTCTGCTTGCATTCTAGTTTGCTGTTGAGACGATTTTAAAGCGAGACGACTTTGACAGAGCGAAGGTTGTCGTTGTTGGGGGCTCCCATGGAGGTTTCTTGGCATGTCACCTAATTGGTCAATACCCAGACTTTTACAAAGCATGTGTTGCTCTGAATCCAGTCACCAACCTGGCATCCATGATTGGCAGTACTGACATTCCTGACTGGTAATCAGAGAACAGCTGCTTGTTCGCTCATTTTCTCTTTGAATTTTTCTATCTTATAGAAGTGTGTAATAAAGTGGGTGCATGTGATATTCATTTGCAATAGCCAACTTCTATCTGTTTAATAACAGTGGATTAAATTATTGTTAAAACGATTTCTCGAGTAATTCAAAGTACATTCAAACTAGTTATTTGCCTCAATGCTTCGTTTAGTCCATTTAACTACACACAGAGCATAGTGTTTCATCACGGAACATTATTACTGACGCACCACCCGCTAAAATCTGGAGCACTCTGGACAGGTAAACACGTGGCAGAAGGAAAAACGAAGGAACGGGGAGAAAACGGGGAGGCGCAAGGAGAAGATTTATATGGAAGCCTGTTTTCACCACATAAAAAAAAAAATTATTTCTACTAATATATACTTTTTTCCTCTCAATTTTGAATTTTCTTGCGTATTCTAACATTTTTTTTTGCCAATCGGGCAGCGTCACCCCCTCTGTAGTGCCAGAAAGCTTTACACATTGAAAATGAAATGCAATCAATAGAATCGTATGTTATCAAACTAAGCCTCTGATCCCTGGAGAGAACTCTAACTAACAATCAGCTCTGGAGGAGACTGAACAAGACAGATAAAGCAGAGGAGCCTCGTTCCTACACCAACAGCTTCAAACTTCCGGTGGATGCACCAAAAAATGTTGGATGTTTACGTGAAATAAAGTCAGAATTGCAAGGGAAAAAGTCAGAATTGCATGGAAACAAAAGTTGGAATTAGGCCATTTTTTAATAGAAACAGGCTTCAATAGATTCAGGCCAAATATATGACAAAGTTTCCAAAGTTTGGGATCATTAAAAAATAAAACAAAAAAAACACTGTACAATGTATTATATATAAAATATATATAATATTTTGTATTTGCATTTTGATTTAATATGGCATGTACTAAATGGGTTTAGTTTTCAGATATCCTTGTATGCAATAAAATGTAAATTTTTCTAAAAAAAAAACAAAAAAAAAAACAAAGAAAACAAATTCCAAATTAGACCTGTCCCATTTTCTTTTGTATATTTAGTATTGATGTTTGATATATATATACTTATCCAATTACTTGATTAATCGCCAGAATACTCGTTTATTAAGATAATCGATATCTACAGCCCTAGATTAAATACTGTGTTAGTATTTACTTTAAATGAAGATGGGGGGGATACAATATACTTTTTATGAGAAATAGTATCCTGTGGACTGATTGCATTTCAGTGCTGCTTTTAGTAAGAAAAGATTTATGAAATGTAGTACAATCAAGGCTGGGTAACATCTTTTACATAAGGCACGTTTTCACTTCTTCTTTTGGTGTTCTGTGTCTGTGTGCAGGTGTGCAGTTGAAGCTGGATTTGATTATAACATAAACACCATGCTGAGCCCCACTATGCTGGAGCAAATGATAAATAAGTCACCCATCAAACATGTTACACAGGTCAGTTTGCGTTTGTTTCAGAGTTTGTGTCTTTTTCATTACTCACATGCTAACTATATCAGCCATATTACTTGCCCAGTCACATATTTTTCTCACATGACTTCTCGCCATGTTTGTAAAATCTTTGTTAACTATTGTGTACATTTTTATGCAGAGATATGCCGATTTGCTAAAATAAGCAACATTCTTATTTTTGTATTTAGCCTATTTTTTTTTATCTTATTAATGCAAGTTGTAACCCTGATTTATAATTGTACATTTCATTGATTGTTAAACATTTATTTGAGCTGTTGAATATCATTAATAGCAAGTTATTTGTTTCACTGGAACGATTTTACTGAAAACTTACAGTAAAAGTAAAGTATATTTCTTTAGTTTATGTTTAGTTCCCAGTGGACAGATTTCATTCACATTGGAAAGGTATACTTTAGTTAAAGTATTGGAAAGAGAACATCTCAGTAGCATTTATAGAACAAACAGAATTAAGAATTATACTAATTATGTACAATTCATTAGAATAAATGAATTAAATATAAGATATTGCTGTCCACTGACCTGTTTACAAGGATGCAATTATGGGAATATTTTTTACTCCGGACCGAAAGATGAAGGATAAATGTAATTTTGGAATGTTGGAATTCTTTCTTTTTTTATGTGAGATGCAGGCATTAAACTACTTCTATGTTCAGGAGATTTAAATGTATTAAATACCACAGTATTTTACAAGAAACAGTACAAACTGTACACATAATTTGTACATTGATGTAGCATTTACCATTAGGAAATCTAAACATTTTCCTCAAGAGTACAAAGTAAGATGGGGTGCAGTTTATACAATATAGACATGTTATGTATTCGACTCCACATTTAGCCCACTTTTCTCACTCTTTGTCTATTATTAGGTAAAGACTCCTGTGCTGCTTACTTTGGGAGCAGAAGATAAACGTGTGCCTAATAAGCAGGGTATCGAGTACTACAAAGCTTTGAAGGCCTTGCAAGTACCTGTCAGGTAAAAAGGCTTTCTTGTCAATGATAATTTATTTTCTTAAACAAAAAAAAAAGTGTGATACAGTAAAACCCCATTGGACGAGCATAATTCGTTCTTGAAAATTGATCGTAGGTCCATTTGCTTGTACGTTCGAACTGATTTTCCCCATAAGAATGAATGTAAAAGCGATTTAATCCGTTCGGAGACCTCATTCGATCGCTTATTTCTGCACTTAAAAAGTATTTGTAGCCTATATTAACAAATAAATACACCGCAAATTACCGTAATGTAAACATAATTTAACACTTACCCATGTGGTAGTGGTTGATTGCGAGTGTGAGACACGCACCACGCTCGTAACCTTCTTGGTTTCAATGGTAATTCTATTTACTTTCGTTTTTCCAGCACCATCAGTGATTTTCTTGGGAGACATTTTTCAAGATTTCTAGTGAAATTTAAATATAATACTAAAAAAAGTTAAGCGTGGGTTTGCTCTTGCCTTCGAAATTCAAGGTCGCTCGTATCTCCGCTTGCTCGTACTATTAGTTGCTCGTACAATAGGGTTTTACTGTACATGATATATAAAATATGGTATTTTAGTAAATTGGAAATTGTAAAACGAAGAAACTAAAAGTAAACACAATGGTAGTAACTTGGAATTTGTGTGCAAATAATACCAAATGTTCTGTTACATGTATTTATAAAAAAAATATATGTCCATAGGTTGTTATGGTATCCAGAAAACAACCATTCTTTGTCCAAAGTTGATGCAGAATCAGATGGATTTATGAACATTGCACTGTGGATCATCCAGCATCTCAAGCTATAATCACCAGTTGCTTTATTTAAATTTGAATAATAAGGCAATGGGAAAATGTTCTTTGAGATTTATTTGATAAATATGATCAGTACGAGTAATAACCAAGAATTTCTTGTGGAGTATGTTAGTATTTGAAACATAAAAAAGGTACACTAATATTTTGCTTAAACTTTAAAGCAGATTGCTTGAAATAGGGATCTTTACACTGTACTGAACACAGCAACATATTAAAACTGATCTTTGACACTAATAATTACTATACTAATGTTCTTTTTTCATGAAAAAAAGGTTGTTACTTAAGCATTTATGATTCTTTTTTCTGTCAGTGTTTGATACACTCTGGATAATCCCTGTTCCTTTTCAAAATAAACATTTTAGAAATGTGTATTTTATTCTACGTTGTCTGATTTGATTTTAGTCAAAGATTCTGTCACGAAATTCTCATGGCATCTGTTCCCACAGAACAGATGTGGGTTGCAAACAAAGGTTCACTTTCCAAATGCATATATTTCTTTTTTTTTTCCTTTTCTTTTTCTTAGACAATTTTACATGTACAACTATTGTTATGTAGGATATGAAAACATACTGCTCTTTTTATACCATCATATGACCTGCACCATTTTTTCCGAAGACCAAAAAAAAATTATTCCCTTTTTACTTTTGGGACAAAAAAAAATCTAAGTTTTTGTGAAGTCTTCCATCACATGGTCCGCCCACCTGTGCCTATAAGTAGGGTAATTTGCGTAGTGTTATTTGGGAATTTCACTTCTGTAAATTTGTGATTGCAATGTGAAGCTTTCTTTCATCTGTGAACTTCAGATTTGCAGGTAAAGATGCAGATGCTCTTGGTGAGTAATGACTTTAATTTAATTAAAAATAAAGTTCATTATAAAAACAAAAAATATTCATGATAATTGATGACCGATTCATGTAACTTTAAAATAGGTTTAAGTGTTGTTTTACTGTTTAACCCCTGGGCCTTTAATATGCACTAGAATTAGTTTTAAGTTTTAAAATTTATTATATATATATATATATATATATATATATATATATATATATATATTTTTTTTTTTTTTTTTTTAAGTAATTTTTTTTTACAAATTATACAAATGATTCACATTCAAGTTATTTTAACAAACACTTTTTATGGCACAATTAACATGTTTTTTTTATAAATAAATAGAAATAGATTGAACTGTGAAATTATAGGAGACAAGCAAGCATTTGTTTATTTTCTTTATGACATCTGAACAATGCATTCCATAGCTGTTAATGAAACAAAATAAATATAACCAGCAAAGTTTCATGCCAAATACCATTTTATATTTGTTCAGTGTATATTCGTTTAAGGATATACCTTAAACGAATATACACTGAACAAATATAAAATGTTTATCTTATCTTATGTTTAAATTATCTTATCTTATCTTATCTTGTATAAACTTTATGTTGTTAAAGTAAATTTGTGTTACATTTTTGAGCTCTTCTGTACATATAATAGCTATACATTCATAAACGTATTTGAGGAAGGTACTTTGAATGGTACAGATTAAATGTATATAGAATATAATATTGTGGGTCAAAATTGTACTGAAAAATGTAGCAAATGCAGCATGACAATGTGAAAAATAAATTATATATACTTAGGGCAGAAAAACTAAATCCATGACAAAACTGTACAGTAGTATTAGTGTTGTGATGTGCTATAATCATTACTTCAACAAATTTGCATCTAACATGAGTCTCTATGTTTAAAGGTCATGTTTGGATCTGGATTGTACCTGTTTTTTTTGTTGGATCAGTTGAACTTCGTCAAAACAATAAACCCTATATTCTACCCTTGTGACAATAACACAATCGGCGATGGAAACATACTTTTGGACTGTAAGCACAGAGAGCTCATGAACATCCCTAAATTTAAGTCCCGTTTTATCATATCGTTGAACCTGGATGAAAATCGTATACATCAAGTAACAAGTGATGATTTCTCAGATATTCCTAATCTGCAGAGTCTAAGTTTAATGTGGAATTGTTTGCCTGGTCGCCTCAAGGCATTGAAATTACCTTCATGCCAAGTGAAAATTGATCACGATGCTTTTGTTCATCTTAAGAACTTGACCTTCCTTCAGTTGGCAGGGAATAGCCTCAAGACTATTCCTCTTTTGCCCCAGCAACTTGAAGTCTTGGGATTAGAATTTAACAATATTTTCCACATTGAACAACCCCTAGGAACACCCTACCTTAAACAGCTGTTTCTTGCTAAAAATTGCTACTATGCTAACCCCTGTAATAAATCATTTTTCATCGCTCAACGGGTACTTCAAGATTTACCTCAGCTTCAGAACCTCACCGTCGGCAATAATAACATCACCTCTATACCCACGCAACTGCCACCCTCACTGGAAAGTCTGGACCTAGGAGAAAACAGGATCACAGAGATCCGGGAAGACTCTTTTACAAACCTTACAAAACTTAGTTTCCTTAACCTTGGGTGGAACTGTCAAAGATGTGATCATGCAACCAATCCCTGTTTTCCATGCCCAAATAATTCATCCTTAGGCCTGCATGAAAAAGCATTTTTTGAGCAGCGAGAGTCGCTTGTTAAACTCAGTCTACAGGGAAACTCAATCAAATCCATTCCTAAAAATCTTTTTGCACAATTGAAGAAACTAAAGTCACTTGACCTCTCAGACAATCTCCTTGCCTACAGCATTCGTAATGGCACATTTTTTGAGGAACTGCAGGGTGTTGTGTATCTGAAACTTAGCTCTAATTATCAACCTCTAAAAACATTTTCAGAGCTGGTACTGTCACCTTCTATTAGCAGAATGAAGTCCTTGAGGAGTCTTACTTTAAGTGGCCTTTTATTTCATTACTTGTCTATCAAAAGCCTTAGGCCTTTGTTTAACCTAACACAGCTTGAATATCTTAACCTGAGAATAAACTTCATCAATTCTTGTGATTTAACTGTATTTAACCAACTGAGATCCTTGAGAATGGTTGTGCTTTCACAGAACATGCTAACCATCAAACCGCACTACACTGTAGACTCTAGTACGGCCCTGACCCTAGATAGATATCAGAACAAGGATGATCTTCAGCTTCACGACATGTCTGTGTTTGAGTCAAAACTCGGGATGAACTATTTGCACTGCACAGACAAAGAATGTCCGAGAGATTATTCAATGCAGAATTTTCAAAATTGTTTCTGTTATAAAAAGCTATTTTTTGACCTATCACAAAACAATATCCCATGGCTGGATCCAAGTACTTTCAAAGGAATAGAAAAAACTGCGTGCTTAGACCTGTCCTATAACTATATGAGTCAAGCTTTAAATGGAAAACAGTTCTATCCTCTTACCAAACTTTTATACCTCAACATGGCACATAACCGTATTGACCTTTACTTCAATGAAGCATTCCAGGAGCTAAGCAGCACACTTAAGGTTCTTGATCTTAGTAACAATGAATTTCATTTTCAAATGAAGGGAATTGGGCACCGCTTCACATTCATAAAGAACTTGACTTCACTTGAAGTTCTTAGTTTAGCAAACAACAACATCGGCATGCGAATCTCTAACACTCTTCATAGTACTTCACTAAAGTGTCTATTATTCTCTGGAAATCGTTTGGACATCATGTGGGACACTAGGGGTGATCAATACATACATTTTTTTCAGGGATTGACAAAACTTACATACCTGGACATTTCTGATAACCAGCTTAGATCATGTTCCCCAGAAGCAATAGGTAACCTTCCTCCAACTATTCGTGTGCTCAGGATGGACTCTAACCTCATTAATTATTTTCCCTGGGGCAATATCTCGGCTCTCAGTCACCTTTGCTATCTAAATCTTAGTCAAAACTATCTTTCTAAGTTACCAGACAGCGCTATCTACTTTGGCATCAAGCTTATAAGTCTAGACCTTAGTCATAACCGACTAAGTGCAATTCCGGAATCTTTCTTTAGTCAAGCAACAGGTCTTAAAGAATTGATGCTCAATCACAACCAGTTGAAGATCTTAGAGATGCATGCTCTACCCCCATCCATACAGAAAGGCACTACCATTTGTATCGCTTCAGAGACCTCCTGCAAGCTAACATTGCATGCTAACCCCTTTACATGTAGCTGTGTCACCTCTTGGTTTACAGATTTTTTGCGGAAATGTCCTGTGTACATCCCACATCTCACTACTGATGTTCGCTGTGGTTTTCCTGAATCACAGACAGGAGTAAATGTTCTTTCAATTGATCCTCGCTCCTGCCAGGAGATATTTGGCAGTGTTTCCTTCCTCTTTACATTCCTTCTTACTATTGCTGGAACTGCAGTCCCCCTGCTGAAGCATCTGTACGGCTGGGACCTGTGGTATGGTGTGCAAATATTGTGGGCAGGATATAAGGGTTACACTCCACTTCATGGAAACAACGTGAAAAACCAACATGATGCATTTGTTGTCTTTGATATAAAGAACAAGGCAGTGCGAGATTGGATCTACAATGAGATGTTGATAAACTTGGAAAACAGAGGAAGTTGGAAATTCAGAGTCTGCCTGGAGGAACGGGACTGGGTACCAGGAGTGTCATGCATTGAGAATCTACACAACGCAGTGTACAACAGCAGGAAAACAGTGTTTGTTCTGACTAACCAGGGTGGCTGTTCTACTGTGAATGGGGTAATAAAGCAAGCTTTCCTTCTGGTCCAACAAAGACTGCTGGATGAGAAATTAGATGTCGCAGTTGTTGTCTTGCTGGATCCTCTTTTTCCTAAGCTTAAGTACCTGCAGATGAGAAAGAGGCTCTGTAGAAAATCAGTTCTCTCATGGCCTAAGAATCCTCAAGCCCAGCCTCTATTCTGGAATAACTTTCATATTGCTCTAGCATCGGACAATGTGAGATCCTATGATAAAAAAGTCACAGAGAGCTTCCTGTCGAATGAAATTCTGTAAAACAAGGCACCAAGATATATTTACCATAAAAATCTGAATCTCAGAGGAAGGAATGCACCATGAACCAGATATGGACATTCATTTACGCCTAGGTGCAATTTAGTAGAGCCAATCAACCAACAGGCTTGTTTCGATAGTTTCGAAAGGAAATACATTACCTGGAGGAAACCAACATGGAGAGCTTTCAAAACACCTCACAGACAGTGACTGAAACTCATGGAGCCTTGTTAGGCTCCATAACTACCTGCTGAACACCAAGCTACCCACATATTTTGTGTTTTGATTATTCTGTAAATTTTCTTAAACATTTGCTCTATGCTATGCTTTTGGTCTTTAAATAATATTAATGTCAGACTTATACCACAATCATTTTTGCATAAGCCAAAGTTTCTTTTTGCCACCTTAATAGCAACATCATATATTCTAAATGTATACATTTTTGATGTACAATAAGACCTGTGTAACAAGACTTGCAAGCCATGTGCAGCATAATAAATGGAAAGCTAAAATGCACATATAAAGTAATGTATTAGTCATTTACTGTATTGTTAAAATACATTTTCTAATTAAAAATACATTTTGCCATTTGTGTATTTAATTTTATTTATTTATTTATTTATTTTTTACTTTTTGTATATGACTCAATCATCCCATGTTTCTTCACTGGAAAAAAACAGTCCACCTAATGGACAAGTCTATAATTAACTCACACATGCACTAAGGTTGCTAAGGAAGTTCAGCCTGAACTAACTCAGGGTTTTCTGAATTTGCTCTAAGGAGCAGGTCATTTGCTACACATTCATCAGTTCTCTTACACATCACAGCAGTGAAATCAGAAAAGAGCCTCCTCATTCAAACTGTGGTAGATTTTGGGTAATTGTTTTATTTCCTAAGCACTCAATTTTTATTTAGGGAATGGCCATTAAATCCCTATACACTATAATTCTTTGCATGAAATACTGTTATGTATTATACCCTTGTTATAAAATATTAAAATACTGTCTCTAAAATATGTGAACTAGCTATTTAAAGACAATAAGAGTATTCACACAGCTGGCAAAATAAGTATTGAACACGTCACCGTTGTTCTCAGGAAATATATTTCTAAAGGTTCTATTGACATTAAATCTTTACCAGATGTTGTTAACAACCCATGCAATCCACACATGCAAAGAAATCATAGATGTCCATAAATTAAGTTATGTGTAATAATGTGAAATGACTACACATAAATGTTTTAACTAGCAATGATCAAACGCCTGATTAAAACACTGAAGATTACCTTTGTTGGTTGTCAAACTGTAGGATAATAATAATAATATTAGCCCTCTTCTTTTCCTGTTTACTTTTGAGATCCTAGTAAAGGTCATAGCTGAGCAAATAGGCTCATACTAAGATACGTGGAATCTTACACTCACAGTATAGGCCTCACCAAATTATTTTATAATGCTTGATAGTTAGACCCTCGTATTAAGGCTAATGTCAGTCTCTCATTAAAAATAAGAGATAATAGTACTTTAATGCCTTTCTTTCTGGATATTTTATTGGGTACATAAATAAGCTTCAGGATCATCAGGATCTTTACAAGAACCAGTAGGAAAAATGAGTGATCATATTACTGACATTTTATTCTTGCCAAATTGCCTGCCTAGTAAAATATTGTATAGATTTGAATAGTTTATTAAATGCTAGTACGGACTTATAACGCACTGAATGCGTTTGCAATAGAGAGAGTGACAGATGCAACTCTATTTGTTTGTTATTTTCTATTAAGGAGAAAACACACAATTAACAAGACTTGCATGCCTAGATCATTAATCAACCAATAAATAACTAAGTAAAAAAACTAAATAATATTATACATACATAAGTGTAACCAAAGTGAAACATGACACATAATAAAGGTTTGCCAATCAAAATTAAACAGGGCTTGTCAATAGTTCAACAAGAAAATGATGAGTGATTAGGTCATGTGAATTGCTGCGGCTGCTGGGTAGTTGTCAGCCATTCAATGACAAAACCTGCAATGATGTCACAGAATTATTTAACCCCACAGTGCTTTAGTGAACAACTGTGTCTTTTTTTTAACCTCCACATTTTTCAATTAATGTTGTGGAAGCAAAAGTCTAAATTGAAAACAAATAGTTTCTCTCAGATAAAGGTGCAGATCTAGGGGGTTTTGAAGAAAAAGTTAAATGTTTTAGTAAATTCCACCCCATCAAATCCTCTGACTGTCCACCAGCTACATGATTACTTTGTTTCTTGACATTGGGCGCATTGCCCCTTTATGCCTGCGTCACTCTCTCTAATTTATTTATGATGTCATAGCTACACCTACTGGAGCCTCAATTCTTTTACATAGTATACACTTTTAAACCATTGGTCTCTCTCTCTCTTTCTCTCTCTCTCTCTCTCTCTCTCTCTCTCTCTCTCTCTCTCTCTCTCTCTCTCTGTCTGTCTGAATGTCTGTCTGTCTTTATTTTTTCTTTTTTCTTACTTCTGATGACACATGTCTACTTGTGTGACTGCTGTTAAATCTTATGTGCTGTAAAACAGTGGGAGTTGTTAATGAAAACATTGTCCCAATAGAGGCCATTTTGTGATTTAATATAAGGCTGGGCATCATGTTAATTTAAATTTGTTAATTTTATATTTGTGTTGATCAAATGCTTCTGAGGCTTGGATTACCACAGAGCAGCATATGCATCAAAATGAGCTGTCCAGTGCTGAAACAGAAAGTTGGACAAGCAGCCTTCTGAATTAAGAATACATTAGATAAATTACTGTTTAATTTAATATCTGTTAAATGTGCCTCTTCACTTTTGGAGTGCACCGCTGCTCTATATTAACTTTATACTGTCTTTCAAGTACATTTTAAATTAAATAATATGTGCTCAGTATAGTACCAGGCCAACACAGGGTGCCATGCACACAAATTAACACACTCATTTGCTCCTGGGGGCAAGGCTGCCAGTCCATCTGCAGGAATGTTCTTTTTTTCTGATGTTGGAGGTAAACAAGCAACATTCAAGCTCAAAATTAAACTCTTGTCCTTGGAGCTATGAGATGGCAATGCTACTCACCTTTTCACCTGTGCCCTGCCTGTAACTGTACCCTACTCAAAAATCACACAATTCACACAAAATTCAATTTTAGAACTGCTTATAGGTAATTGATCTTTGTGTGTGTGCTGGTTTGATTGTATGTAATAAAGACCAAAGAAAATGACATACAAATTTCAAATGGTCTTTGAAGAGTGATACTTATTATGGCAGCAAAGGGGGAGTAAATTGCACGTTTAACAATCACAAATGAGTGTTTTAGCCAAATAGTGTATAAGGTGAATTAAGATTGTCTACGTTTTTATTAATTAAAAATTCACGTACCTCAATGAACCTTGGGTGCCCATGACCACACCACCAGACTTCTTAATATAAAGAGACTGGACTGATACACATATGCAAACAAAATGGTACTAGACCACTAAATGTGCTGCTTTTCCACAGCGTTTATTGTCCGGTTTAATTATTTGCTTTTAATGATATGTGCACATGCACTTTATGTAGTCCTGTGTATACAGTAGGTCTGTATATTTTAGACAGATTTGTGTCACCCAGTGTACATTTATGTTGTTTAATGTTGCACCTTGGTCCTGGAGGAAGGTTTTACTGTGTGCTGTATTATATATATATATATATAGTTGCAATTACAGTACAACCCATTTGACTTGTAATATTATGGCGGATATTATAAATTTACTCAAAACACTTTACAATGAAGATCAACACTGCTGACAATGAAAATCAAATACATGTTGGGTAAAGTAATTTATAATATTTATAATAATAGCTGAAGAGCCCTTGTTTTACTGCTAACTTTGCCTTGTCATGACGGTTATTAACGCCCTCGTGTGTCATTTCCTCCTATTGCCCCTTTAAATCACCTCTCCTAAATCCCATACCCTCAGTAAACATGAGCGAGCGACGCGCGCTCCCGCAACGTTTATGTCAGCGGATACGCGCGGCCGCGTGAACGCGCGATATGTGTGGGACGTTTTCGCGACTGACCGAGAACACAGCTCCGTACTTCATCCGGTGAGATTTTTCTTTCTATTACATTTTTTTTCGTCATAAATACAGAGTCGCAAGATATATGCCCAGTTCTGACGTTGATCTCTTCGTGCTCATCAAATTGCAACTCCGATCTTATTTTCTTTAAAAAAAAATTTAATAACGTGAGTTACTCAACGACAAAGTAATAGCTTCTATCTCGTTGCTTGTATCTTGATTTTACATCAGCTACTGACATTAAACGCGCTGAGGCTGAAAGTGCAGGACCGAACTGTGTTTAAAGAGGATACAGGGACATCTAATGTTTTGGAAAAAAAAAAATTTTATATTATCATGGAAAAATAGTGACCACCATCATTCTGTCATCATTATGTCATCTATTTGCTTGGCTGGAGAGAATTTCAAGGTGATATGCACATCGTGTTTTGTAATACAGCATCGGCTTTTAGAGTATAACAAGTGTCTATATATTGATACAATCGAGTAGTATTGCTTGCAAACCAGATACATTTTTTTTATCCAAAGGGGTTGACATGTGCGGTCATTAACAATCTCCTTATCCACTCCCAGGACAGGCTTATTTACATGGGCTCAACATCCAATCACTTTAACTGAGAGGCAGGATTTCAAACCCCCCATCTGTCTGCCCTGTGCAATTTTCTGTAGGATGACTGTTATTATGATGAGTACTTGATCCTTTTTTTTTTTTTTTTTTTTCAGTTTTCACTGCTTACAATTTCTCACCACTAAAATAGATCTTTCAGACATGAAACTTGAGGAATAGGCAGTACTTCCTCCTGCTACTAGCCTGCGACAAGTGAGACAAGCTTGATCAGATTAAGTACAGTGCTTTTGATGCTTCGATGCTCAAAGTGTCACAAAGTGCTTTTTTGGGCACATCCTACACAATTTTGCAGGTTGCAGTGTGTTCTGGGTATATGGACTTTCAGGAATTGTTTCCAGTGGTGAATATTGAACTCCACATCACAGTGAGTTGGTTAGATGTGGTTAGAATCAAATAAAAAAGTTTACCAGTTTACTGTTTACCGGGATGGGGACACAGGTACACCAAAGTCTCCCAAATCCCAGCTGGCTTGTAGAGAGGTGTGAATGAATGTCGGCAAGCTCTGACATCATGTCTCACACTCATGTCTCACTTAGCTATTGGACAAAATGTAATTTCCTCCAGCAAGGTGAAAGTAAGGACAAATAGTGAAACTATTTTTTTTTTTATTACGAAGCAGCAAGAAAAATGAGATGATTTCATTTCAGAATCTCTTTTGTACTGAGTAATCAACACGTGAAACAGAAAAATGTGTTTATCTCTATTTTCATCAAAGTTAAATAAGAACTTATTTTCTCAGTATAGTGGAGCTGTGTTTATGGAATCAGTGCTTAGGCATGTAGGGTGTTTTACATATATATCTTACATTATTAACCACACTCAATGCTGGTAAATTCAACCTGAATTAAAACACGCTACAAGTGACCTTAGTGCTTTTGGTGTTAAAAGTTCAAGTGGACTCCAGAGAGGACTCAGTTGTTCTTAGATAAATGAAATACACAGAGTTCATTTAGAACTCAGAGCCCACAGTATAATGTGGATGATTTTAAATAATTATTATACATGATGCTGCAATTTGGTTGAAGAATAAAAGTAGAGTGAGCAGAACAAAGAACTGAATTGAAATATCAGAAGCATATGGAAAAGGCAAGCAGCATAGGGAATTGCTGAACCATCAAAACCACCCAATGATTCATGCCTTAGACTTGCTTGTGGTTTGAAAAATACATATGCACTCTACTGTACATATATTCCAAAAATAATACAGCAACTCTTTTTCCTATCAATGAGACATGCTTATGTTCAGTAACACAATTACCAGAATGCCTCTATGTGTGGTTTCACTTTGTTTTCAACTGAGTGTGACAGAAAAATGCAGCTACGTATGGACAGCAAGCGGCAGGTTTTTTTTAAGACATAAAGCAAAATTTGGAGTGAATTATTTCCACTCCCACAAAATGAGCCACACCTTGTTTGCTTGCGATCCGTTTCAGAGCAGTTTGGCCCGTTAAAATGGAGCAAGTGTGAAAATATGCTAAGATTTTTAACTTAACTTTAGCTACAATTTAAAATATAGGCAATATAAAGTTATATATTTTTTGAAGTGGGCTAAAATGAATGAATGAATGAATAAATAAATAAATACATTCTCAGAACATGCTTGTCTTATTTTTGGACCTGCTGTTTTATCGGACCACCTTTGGCAGCAGCTTGTATATAATTAGCTAGAAATGACAAAAAGTGTGACACCTGTACACTATCACACTCTATTATTTTATTTGAATAGGGACCACCATGATTGAACTCCAGCACATATATCCTTTGGTCTGAAACCACTCAAGTGCAACGTGTGTTTATTATTGGGATATCATTTTGTTGAAAAATGAATTATTAAGTCCCAGGTGCTCTTGTGTTCTGCAGCCGGATTTTCTCAATCCATTTTATGAGTTTTCCAGAAAAGACTACTTGATTTAAAGAGGTCAGAGCTGTAAAGAATTGCTTTCTTTTGAGGTGGGCTTGAGATCATGGTTTTTGGTTTTATTAGTTTCAGCAGTGAAAATAATTCTCCTAAATTTGAAAGGTTTTTAAAATGCTTTGAGCATTTTTATAAACTGTTGATCTCTTGGAAATTTCACACACAACAGTATCTAGAGCTTACACAGAATGGTGTGAAATTACTCAATGGTGCTAAAAAATATGAATGCCCATCTGGCATTGACAGCCATGGCACAATCACTGAGATATAACTAACTGTTCGTAGTTTTAACAGTGAAAGAATTCAAAACAGAGAGGGTAAAAACCTGTAAATTATAAAACTTGAAATTACATGTTTAACATGTTAACGTAAATACAAGTAAACTTAATATTTTTTTTTTTGCTTTATTGCTTTGTGAAAACTATTCCCTACATTAGTTTACTAGTATAGTCCACTTGACAGAGTGAATGAAAACAAATGAGTGAATTTAGACCCTAATAAACACCTGCTGTTAACAAGCAGAATCACTGAAGGAATTTTATTGAAAATGTTTTGTTTGACTTGACTATTTTTGGAGATCAGTGGTTGCTTTAGATGGGCCCTTGACCCTTGACACTTTAACATTAGTTTTTCTCTGGCTGTTGTAGCTGTGCTTGCAAAGCACATTTGTTATGACAAGACAAGTCAAAAGAAATTGTAATTTAGTGGTTTTGGTAAATATAATGGTAGGAACTTATATTTGATTTTATGGGTAATTTCTCATTCATTTCATATTGTTTATGATAGTAATATGATTTTCCAAAATAACTTGACAAACCATTATTAAAGATTTTAAAAACATTTTATGCACAAAACCTTTAGAGCTAGAGTATAAAAATAAAGTTTCACTGGTTTGTAGCAAGTGAAGCTGGTCATGCTGTTTTGGGGGTTGTTTAATCATTCTCTGCTGAGATATTAATACATTTTATGCGTTATATTTTCACTTGATTTCATCTTTGGCTTTGGCTGTAAGTTATGTTTCTCTGCTCTTGTTTCTCTTTCCTTCAGTGATTCTGCTTGTTCACAGGTGTTAATCACTAATGCTTAATCCTCATTAAATTAGTCAATTAATTATCTCATTAACTTTATCACTGCTTTAGTGTTACTTATAGAATAGAATAGAATAGAATAGAATAGAATAGAATAGAATAGAATAGAAATTCACAGTGAAATTCTTTCTTTGCATATATCTCAGCTTGTTTTTTTGGAAGCTGGGGTCAGAGCACAGGGTCAGCCATGATACGGTGCCCCTAGAGCACAGAGGGTTAAGGGCCTTGCTCAAGGACCCAAGATTGGCAGTTTGGCAATACTTCAGCTTTTCTGTGGGATTAAAGGGTTTAAATGTGTGAAATAAAAAACACAAATGCATTTTAACAATAATATACCGTATTTTTCGGACTATAAGCCGCTACATTTTTCCCACGTTTTGAACCCCGCGGCTTAAACAACAAAGCGGCTAATTTATGAATTTTTCCTGGGTTTTTCCCGGTTTCACAAACTTCAAGCCAAAAAACTGAACCCCATAACATTAGACCAATGAAATTTCCGAACGAAAACGAAAAAACGCACCTCACCTGTGTTCTGAGCTGCACGGCATCGGGAGAAAAAACTTTCATCGGGTGATTTTTAAACGCACGACGATGCCCAAAGATAAACTCCCGAGAGTAATAGTTGTGAAAGGAAGGAGTAAGACAGTGAACAATGACTTTCTTGGTCGGCTACTGTTTAGATACAAGCCGTTGTAACGCGTTGAGTCTGGGTCATGGGATAGCTCGCTAACTCCAGTTGCAACAGAAATCATATAAGCACAGACAGGTTTCCAAAACTCGTGCTTTTTTATTTTTCTTGGCAACAGCGTTACGGGTTAGTCAAAGAAACTTAGAAATGAGCATCAGAAAATAATAAGGACATATTCCTCGTCTTGCACACACGCAGTAATACTGGAAAAATGCAGTGCCAGGCTATTCCCAAAATACCGCTATGCTCCTAAAGGAAGCGCAACATATTTCACCCGTTACACCGTGTGTAACGTGTCTTTCGTTAAAGCCTGTGTAAAGTACATTAGTGTAGACACCTGCGGCTTATAGACAGGTGCGGCTTATTTATGTTAAAAATAAAAATTATTTGTAAAATTCAGTGGGTGCGTCTTATATATGGGTGCGCTTTATAGTCCGGAAATTACGGTACTGTAAAATTATTTTCTGAAAGCAAAAAAACCCCAAAAAACATTAGATTACCGGCAACCCTGCTGCCAGTATTTTACTGTAAAATCAAGAAAAAACTGAAAAATACTGTAAAACCTAACAGTCAATTTCCTGTTGTTTGTTTTGTGGGTTACCATTGTGTAGGAGAGTAGAGCCTGTGTTTAAGTCGAGGATAGACAGAGAAATAAGCTTTTATTTATTATTATATAAAGGCAGTAACTGTGTAGTTCCTGATGCAGTGTTTCTTCACTAATTTCAATTGCACATGAATGTGTGTTGCTGTAATCTGCAAGAGATTTGACTCAAAGTTTAAATTTAATTAATACTTTTAATGATTTTGCATTATTCTGTACGTTTTTTGTCATGGTACTAACATGCTCACATTACTTTCTTCAATTAAAATGAGCTAACATGAGCTGACAGTATTTTACTGTTAATCAACTGGACAATTTTTTTCTTTACAATGAAGTACAATTCAATCTTATTTTTTACGTTTGATTTTTGGCAACCACAGCTCCCAGTTTTTTTACAGGATTTTTTTTACAGTGTACATCTTTACTTAATTTTAAACATTTATTTGAATGTATTACTTAATTTCTGATTCTTTGCACTGTGCTGCTGCCACATGAATGGCTGATGAAAATGTGTTTTTTTATGTTAGTTGGCTAAGGGGCAGCAGTAAAACCTTTAAAATAACTACCCAGCCATTCAGATTATTTGCCTAAAATCTTCGTAGAAACAAATATGGTCAACAGCTAGTATCTTCTCAAGCATGCTAGCTACATCTGATAGGACTAATAGCCATTCTAAAGCACAAGTGTTTACACTTCATTCCATACCTCATGAGTCCTACAACATTATTTATTTCCCATTTGCCATAGAGAACAGGCAGAACATAATGTTAACGTTCTAGAGTTCTATGATTTTAGGCCTATTTTCAAATATTTTGTGTCCAATTAATCAGCAGTGTGTGAATAATAATGATATAATTAACTATAATTGGCAAATCTCTCTAATAGTCTATTTAAAGTAATGTAGATTATTCAAAGCAGTGAAAATATACAAAATTAGGTCACTGAATTGTACATGTGAATGAACAATTATGGCTTTAGTATTTGAAATCCACAATAAGTTACATATATTGACAATCTGTTTTCTTTTGCTTACTTTCATTCTCTCTCCATTTCTCTTTCTCTTTCTCTGTCTGCAGGTTATATAACAGAAGGTCTGAGGTCCTTAACTACCAGGCTGTCAGTGAGAAAGACCTGTATGCTGCTGCGACACTAGTTTATCACATCGTTTGCAGAAAATTACACAAATGAGGTTTTAACGTTTACGTTAACGTTTTTATTAGGGTTAAGTGAACTAATCAGATCATGCCAAACTAGAGTGTTGATGACAGTTTAACTGGCACACATTACAAACATTTATCATAACAAAAATGTTTCCTTATGATAATGCTGCATTCAAAAAGAAGAAGATAAACAAGTGAGCAAGCTTGAAGGTTCATGTTGCTACAGCTCTACTAGTTAAAAACTCTAATGTATAGTCCACATTCAGCTAGCCATGCTGAGGCTAATCTATTGCATTCTCCTCAACTCCATTCTTCTCCCAAAGTGGGCCAACATCGGGCAAATGCTGGCAGAAAAGGCAGTGAGTGTGGAGTTGGCAGAAAGACCCTGTCAATGGAGAACATCCAGTCCCTCAATGCTGCTTATGCAGCCTCTGGCCCTGTCTATGTGAGTGATTATGAGGCTATAGCCTCCACTGCCTACCCAAAAGGCACTATGACATTGGGCCGCACCACAAGCCATGGAAAGGCTCCCAACATAAGCAGTAGTGCCAGCATTAGCTCATCTTTGGGGCATCTTCATTTAGATTCAGTAGCATATGCAGATCATGGAACCATACGCCTCCTCCCACAGCACCAGTGGCCTTCTTCACCACTGTTACGACAAGCTGTGCGAGGTGTAGCCAGAAGAGAAGGAAACCCCCTGATAGAGCATCTAAGAGAATTGCAAATGGATAACAACATGTTCCGGAGAGAGCTAGATTTGAGAGACAACACTCTTAGTAGTTCAGTCAACAGTATCAAAACCTTCTGGAGTCCGGAATTAAAGAAGAAACGTGGCATAAGAAAAGAGAGTGTGTCAAAGGTGGCCACGGTGAAGGAGCAGATGAGTGCAATGAAGGACAAGAATCAGGTAAAAATCCACAAGGCTGCATGTACATAATGTATAAAGTGAATTAATATCTGCATGCTTTATTTATTACATTTTTTTCAGTTTCACCTAAATTCATTTATGGTATTTTGCAGACAACCCTGTTAACGTTTAACAATTTAATGGTGAAGATCTTTTGACAGATTAATGATAAAATAATCATTTCAATACTTCCTAAATGCACTTTACCAGGTCCTTTTTTTGCATTTCACGGCATCAGTTAGAATACACCTGGATGCAACAGAATTAAAGATAAAAGGTAGGATTTGCTGGATTGCCAGTCATCAAATTAACATAGATGGTATCTGAGTGGTAAAGCAAGTAGCATAGGCACCTCGTAGCTCCAGAGTCTTCCGAGCTTGAGTTATTGTTTTAAAAGGTTTGCTTGTTATCTTTATGTCCACATGGGTTCCCATGAGGTTTTTCTGTTTTCCTCTCTCATCCCAAAAACATGCCAGTAGGTGGCCTGGCTATGCTATATTTCCCTCCTGTATGAATGTGTGTGTATGATTCTATTCAGGCTGTATGCCCACTTCACATCAGGTGTTCTTGGATTAAACAAACAGCTTCCCAGTGTTTATTTTGCTCTCTAGCATAAACAATAAGTTGAGTCTTGACTCAAAGGTATTGTGGTAAACATAGAAATTGTGCTTATAATTTGTGCCCCCACCCCCTTTAAAAGGTAGTATAGATGCATATTTGGCTTTGTTGTATTACAATTTAATTTAATTTAATATTAATTTATTACAACAATGCATTTACTTTGATTCAAGCACATTTCAAAAGATGCATAGCATCAACAGGCTCAAGTTGGCCAGCTTGAGAAAGTTTCTCTGTCCTGTAAATCGGCGGAGAGCACGAGGGAGAGATGCGCCATGTGTTTGCTCCGTTTTGTGTTTTTATGTTGTGTTTAATAAATGCGTCTAAACTTCGGGAAACCCTTATACTTAAATTCCTCTCTCACAATAGCGCAATCATTCTGTATTGCTATTTAATGTAGCTGCTGAATATTAAGACTTAAGTTTTCAAAATGCAAAGAGCACAAGGGGGTAACAGGTGTCAGCTCAAACTGCACTGAGTTAAATAGACACTTTGTGCTGCTCTGATAGCAGCCTGTGCCAAGCTGCATGTTCTCTTTGTATGTTGCCATGGCAATTATTTCCTGAAACCTGGTATTTTACTGGCATTCTAAAGTAGTGAAGAACTTTGAACTGTTATTGGTACATATTGTGCTACTGAGATGTGGGTGGCTTGATGATTGTAATTTTGTTCTCCATTCAGCACACAACTGGGCATTGTTGTGTTCCATGAGGCATAAATTATTGTTCAGCCCTGCCACCCTCTGTATAGACCTGGGCATGCCCAAGATGTCATTTACAGTATTAGGCTTACCCTCAGTTAGTTGTGTACTGGTATTGTGCACTCAGTTAAGCACACCTTTGTTGTTAAAAACAAAAGAATGACGCTAAAATAAATCATGTCCAATCTTTTTTTCTCTTTTAATGAAAAATTTTCCTAAAATGTTTAAGGGAAAAAAAACTTTCAGTAGCTTAGCTGCATTTGTGTGCAGCGGTGTGCTACATCTTGATATAGAAATATTTACCCACTCTTCCTTGCAGAAACAATCCAGATCTAAAAATTGTAAGGACATATCCTGTCCACAACCTGTTTCAGGACACCCATACATTTTTATTTGCATTTAGGTCTAGGATCTGGCTCTGTCAAATCTCTGATTTTCTTTCGGGATGTTTCTTTGTTGATTTAGTATGCTTTGGGTGATTGTTGTGATGAGATTCTGTGACATACAAATTCCTTTAAATCTTCAACTTACTATCAGACAATCTGCAACAGCCTTCAAGAACTTTGCTTCCCAAAACACACCATAGCATACAAGCAGACTTCCCAGAGACTACTGTACACTTCCCAGCAACAGCGTTCACATCAACCTGATTACAGTACTGTTCACTAATCACACCCACACCAGTAACAAAACGAAGTAAAGCTTAAACTTCCGCTCTACTGGCTATTTCTATCTGTCCCTGGATTTAGATTCTTGGATTTGCTTCGTTGTTTGCACCTTGTCTGAACTTTGCATGTTTTTGGGTTACAGCTATGGAATTTGCTTTGGATCAGTCATCCAGCTTGTTTTCATAAACTGCTCCCTGCATTTGAATCTGTCTCGACTCACCTGCTGTAACATGTACTATGCTAGCAGATAGTAAGTTTTTCACTAAACTGACTGTTTTAAAAAATAATAACAATTATTATGATACAAGCTTCAGTTCTGACTGTAGAAAACCAGCCCTAAGAATGCTGCCACCCCATGCTGCACTATGGGCATGGTGTTATTTTGGCGTTGCACAACAATACCTTTTGGAATTAGGGGATTATTATGGGTCTCGTCTCATATTTTGCTCAATGGCTTGAAGTGATTCAGTTGGCTCTGGATGTTTATATTGGATGTTGTTTGTTTATCAGTTTCTTCTACGTGCTTTGTAGACTCTTTGTGGACCATGGCTTTTGTATATGAAACCAAGAAGGGGCAAATAAAATGCTACAAAAACAGTTGATCTTAATTTGGGGTTACTTTTGAATATAAAACTGACCACAAGGTTACTGAAACACTTTTTATTTATTTTTTTTGACAAATTCTTGTCCTTGGCTGAGAAAAGAATCCACCACAAGGGTTTTGATGTGTTGTGCATTCTGAGATGCCTCTGCTCACTACAGGTTAAAAAAGTCCTTATGTGAGACAATATAGACCACAAACCTTCAGTTCAGATTATCTTTTAGCATTAACTCTGTGTAAACACTGAAGACTGTAAGGAGCTGCAAGGAAATCCCAGGAGATTAGCAACTTCTAAAATATTGGTACCAGCCATCAAAAACATTTTCTCAGGTAGTATAACTATATTTTTTAATTAAGCCTAGTTAAGAGTTCTGTAGTAGTAGCAGTAGTGTAAGTGTTAAAATGTATGAGAATTATATTTAAGGAATGCTATAAATTTAGGAAAGAATTTATATTGTATTTTAAAATTATTGTATTTTGAAAATAATGTATTTCTGGATGTACAGAAATATTTCTGGGTTCAGAAAAAAAAAAAAAGTTGGAACGTATGAGAAAGAAGAGCTTGTCGGTGTCCGTGAAAGTTATTAGAGAAATAATCTTGCTTTAATATCCATGCACAACTCTTACGGTAGTAGTAGTAGCTGATTTGTTATAGTTAATATGGTATATTTGAAAAATAAGTTTTTCATTTAAGAGAGGAAACAAAATGCTAGATTTCACAGTTACAAAATAATCATTAGTTGTGCACCTACATTTCACAGGACACACAATTGACTATGCCCCAATGTTTGCATGTGGGAAGGTATCACTAGACATTTTGGAGCTGTTATTTTTACTTGAATTATTATTTTTTTAAGTAGCTAATTAAGTAGCTTCTACCTACTTTGCCATGACTCATTGTTAGTCATTCAGCTAGACTGATGATCTGTATCCTAGTATCCTTGTATGTATATATATATATATATATATATATATATAAAATATACATGCACCTATTTTTTTCTTGGAAATGCATTAGTATGTATTTACATGAGTTTATTTATAATCCTTAACAGCTGGGGATAAGCAATGGAGTTCTTAAAAAGAAAAGGTGTTGATAAGATTACTCTTTAAGTATAATGATAATCTTCTGATAATATTATTGTGATTATTAAAGAATGCATGTTTTTAACTAGTTTTTGTTATTTCAGAGGCATGCAGTCCACAGTGTATACTGCAATGCAGGCAAAAATATTGACTGATAAAATGAATACAATAATGTTTGTTTCGGTTTCCTCCTGGTTCTCCAGTCTTCCTGCATGCATTACAGCGGGTGGATTGTCTATTCCAAATTGCTCCTAGGTGTGAATCAGTGTGTGAATGGAACCCTGCCATAAGCTGGTTTGCATTTAGAGTAGCTTGCAACCAGTGCTCCACTGTGGAACCCATTGCTTGTGCCAGAGCTCAAAAACGACAATCAGTATTTCTAAGGGAGATGTTTATAACATGTCTTATTTCATTTAATCTAAGAACTATTTAAATATCCTAAATGTTATATCTCAACAATTTTCAGTATGTTTTTGCTTCTTGATTGTTTTTTTTTTTTCTACATCTTCAATAAATCTGTAATAGATTCTACAGTAAAACTATCAAATGATGAAACAGCCATCTGCTGCTTATTTAAATACTACAAAGTATAGAAAAAAACGAATTCTCTACGAATTATTTTTCTCTGTTTAATTGATTGTTTTTTATCATTATTATTTATTTTAAAACGTATTTTGGTACATTATTTCCCTTTAAATTGCCTAGAAAAGCAGACACTCACAAGATGTGAAAAACCTTAAGCACAGTAAAATACTACCCCCATCTGTTGGAAAGTCTGTGCTCTGCAAAAAAACTCACAAAAGTATGCTGATTAAAAAACTAATATTCCATGATAAGACTACCTGTCAAGGTATTTTAGGATGTAATGCAGTCCTGTGTTGACTGCATTATACACAGACCTCTTTGTTCTGTCAGCATACTGAAGGGGGTTCAGCATAGTTCCAGTGATGTCCTTCAAATGGCCAAAACCAGCTGATGGTGTAGCATTTGAAGCAGAAGGATACTTCACACTGCTCCAATGATCTACTGAACATACGCATCAAGAAAAGGGGGTCAGCAGAGACTTTCATTTGGTCAGCACAGACTTTAAGACAGGCATGTGAAACACAGTCTGGGCCTGGAGTGTTTCTTGAAGACAGCAGGATTAGCAGGAGGGGGAGGAGGGGGTGCTGTATATGTTGATTGGTAAGGACCCATTTCAGCTTTAATGATCTCGGGTCAAGCAAATGTTAAATGTAAATTTAAGATTTCCCCTCACTGGAACTAAGTGACCCAAACCTGTTCCAGTTTAAAAAAGCCCCTTGCACAAAGCGAGCTCCAAGGAGACATGGTTTACTCATGTTAAGTTGGAAGACCTCCACTGGCCTGCACTGAGCCCTGAACTAAACCCCTCTAAACACAACCTCACTAATGCTCTTGTGGCTGAATAGCTACAAATCCCCAAAGCCATGATGCAAAATCCATTAAAAAGCTTTTGCAGAAGAGTAGAAGTTATTATTATAGCAAAGGGAGACTAAATCTGGAATGGAATGAAAAAAAAACACTTATGCTCTTTTTTAAGGCTTGTGGCTGTTTCCATGTTTGTTGTTTCATCTATCTGGCTGTCTATCTAGTAGCTGAAGATTAATATTCCATATTCTACTTTCCAGCACCTCCAGATGGCCATCCACGCTTTACAGGATGAGCTCTGTTCTCAAAAAGACTTGAATGAACTCCTGCAGCAAGAGAACAGTACAGGCTCATTAGGTTCACCTTCGGACCATTTCCCTTACCTGGAGCCCACAGAGGACAACTTTCATTATCTCCAGGCTGAGCATGAGCAGAAAACCAAGGAACTTTTCCTCCTTAGGAAAACTGTAGAGGAAATGGACCAGCGCATTAAAAAACAGAAACATACACTGAACACAAGAGATGAATCCATCAAAAAGCTGCTGGAGATGCTTCAGGAAAAGGGTCTTACCAGGTTTGGGCTGCCTGACGATGAGGGACTGAAGTTATGTCGTGCTGAGGACATGCTGGGCCATCTGGGGAGCATTCTAGAGCAAAAAGAGAAGGAAAACAAACATCTGAAAGAGGTGAGCCATGTGTGAAAAAATATTCAGATTGTTACAAAATATTCAAATGCCTTATTCAAATACTTCAATGTACCCAATCTAACTGATCAGTTAAATATCAAACCGTTGATTGATTGGAATAGGTATGATGGGAGAAGGGATAACTTCAGTGCTGTGCAGAAATATTGTATTATAAATAATGTTTGTTACAAAGCCAAGAAATATTAATGGCCCAAACAGAAGGGGCAAAAAAGATCAGCATCAAGATGTGCCGAGCTGATAAGACATGCAGCCGGTTACTTATGCAAGGCACTGCGCTGGTTTAGTGGTGAGAAAGTGAAGATGGCACTTGCGATAGCACAATCTTATAGTCTTCTGTGATCTCACGAACATATTCCTCATTTTTCTGACAGGATCTTGGATAAAGTGATTAAGAGGATACAAATAACCTTACTGTCAAGAGGAGGTTTATTTTTACCCTGTAAATCTTCTCAGCCTGTAGTGTCTTGCCTTTGTAAGGAGGTCTGGGACATGCATAAGTGAAACTGTGTGTGCCAGTACGAGCTGTTACTGATTTCTCACATGTGCCACCTCAGGTGCAAGAACTGTTTAACATATATTTCGGGAAGTGCCATCTCATAGCCTAGCATTAACCTAAATTACAATGTTTGTGTTGCTTATCTGGAGCACGAATACTTTGGCAGTTACATGCGCTTGCTGTTTAACTGAGTTTTTATTCGCTTTTACGGTGAATATAAGTTTGTGATTAATGCTGCAAAAAACTTCATTAATTCTTGATAAGGAATAGTGAAATGGTGTTTCTTTATGTTTCTGGGCCTCTGTGAAAAGTGTCAGTTGTGAAGGATTGAGAAGTGGTAGCTCAAGATGTTGGACTTCTGATTGGAATGTCATGAGTTTGAATCCCTATTACTCAGAGACTACTACTGGGCCCTTGAACAAGGCCCTTATTTCTCAACTGCTTAAATAATTGTAAGTCGCTCTAAATAATGGCATCTACCAAATGCTATAAATATAAGTATTATCTATCTATCTATCTATCTATCTATCTATCTATCTATCTATCTATCTATCTATCTATCT
>JAAIIK010000413.1:276017-293444 GCA_014706435.1 Silurus glanis
ATCTATCTATCTATCTATCTATCTATCTATCTATCTATCTATCTATCTATCTATCTATCTATCTATCTAGTGCTTTCTTGAACATCTTAAGTTTTTAAAAGAGAAGTGTGTCCAGTCGTTATTTCTTTGCAAGTGTGTAAAAGGACTGAACGCATTAGCTATAAAATATTCTTTAATTACAAATGAGATGATCTATTTAGTCGTTCTTTGCACAAGAAGCTTGGGCTAATCTGGATGCGCCAAAGAAACATGACAAGACACTGTGTATGTGCATGCTTTATCTAGTAAACATTCATGTGGATGCAGCTTTTGTTTTTAAAGGATTGTTTCTAAAGGGAACTATATATTATATATTATTATATATAACTCATGTTGTTGTTAATAAGTCTGCACAATGTTAAAAAGAAATCTTTGCAGATTTCTGATGGGTTTTTAAAAAGACCAAATTTGAATGGCTGTGGTCTCCAAGGCGGTACACAGATTTTTCAACTGGCTGTTCACTTTTAAAGCATTGTACAGTCTTTCAGGCTGAGTAGGATTTTTATATATACTGAGAGCTGCATTTTATTTTATTCTTGATCATTAATCAGCTGTAGTCAGGTCATCATTCTGATTTATCTGTTTTGAAGCAATATAGAGAAATGGCAAGAAATGACAAACTTTCCTTACTTATGTATTCTGCAGTTGTGTCTCTGTTTTCTCAAGCAAAGAAAGATTACAGTAAATATAGATTTTTTTTTTTCACCGTCAACTATTTATACTAATTTAGTTTATAATAAAACATTATTGTTGAATTATTTAACTAATAAACAGACTTAATTCATTTTATGTATTATTTTAACATTCGAAAGCATGTTTGTTTCACTTATTTCCTTCTTATGTTTCTTCTGTGTTTTGCACAGAAAATCAGAGAAACTATAATCTAGGGCTGCAATTAACAATTATTTTGATAATTGATTAATTAGACAATATTATTGTTATTATTATTATTATTATTATTATTATTATTATTATTATTGTTTAATCAGATACAAATTATTGTTTTTAAATTAGATGTTACTTACTTATTATAATAATTTAAAACCCTAATTTAGGGTATCTTTAATTTAGACATTTCAAAGCTTATAGTGGCTGTTTGTTGAGGAGTAAATGGGGGATTTCTCCTTTAACAAATTCACTCATACTATGAAGTTTCTGTAAAAAAAAAAAAACCAAAACCCAGCATTTGAGTATGAAAGGTTAAGCAATTTGTGTAAATCAACATCTGTATTGTATTGTGCAGATGGCAAGTTGACAACAATTCTTAAAGAAATCTATATAAAATATAATACAACTTTGTTTTGATAATTTGACAAAAAAAATACACAGATATTTTGTACAATTGTGAAGATATAAGCATCTAGAATATATAATAAATGTAATTTTGTATAATTATAAATATGCATAAAACACATTTGAAAACAGATAAGTTACTGTTGTAGAAGACAAATGCTATAAAAAGATAATCAAACGCAGCAAGCTAACAGCATAATTAAAAAAAATTAATATATATATATATATATATATATATATATATATATATATATATGCGCATTGGTGTACAAATACATCATCATTTGCTGAAAACCACAACAGTGGCTAAAAATGTTCTAGTTTACTGCTGCTGTTATTTGCTGCTTTTAGATTTAGTGTTTGTTCACACTGTTTTAATTGAATTCATCACTTCAAGTGACCTGATTGGGCAACCTGATGCTCGCGAGTCACAACAGAACAGATCCAGTGCGACTGTCCCAAAGATACAAACAAACAGTTTACACAATAGCACTTAATTAAACGAAACCGTTTTTACATGACAAGGATTATACACTTTCTGCTTACCGTGATGTTTTGCTTTCATCCGTGACGCCAGGGTATTTTCTTTTCACGTGCTCGTGCATCACTGTGGTACCTCCATACTGCATAACTTCCAGGTACAGATTTCTTTGTTGCGTTCTATATAAAATGAACCCATGCCTTGCGTTTAATATAAAATGTTCCAATGCCTTTTGTTTAATATGAAATGCTCCTATGTTTTGGATGATTTGGGATGCACACTTTTTCCTGCACGCGGTTGACCCTGTACTATCGCATGTTATGTTGCTGTCATGCTAATCTGTAGCATTAGCAACCCAACTAATCAATAAAAGCATTCGTTGACAACGAATTTCATTATTGATTTTATCGATTTGTTGTTGCAGCCCTACTATAATCCCACTGCAGTTACAAAGCAATTTTGTCACAATTAATGATCACACCTGATGCTCATGGGAATTGTATGCAGGCCATATACAAAATCATCTACAAAAATCTATTCCATCTATTTTTTGCATTATATCCTGGTTACACTACTGCACCTAAAAAAAAAGAGATCTCTCAGACACCAATACACACTTGATGTCTCTTGAAGGCTATTCACAGAAGTGTTGCTTTCGGATTCTGTCCTTTGTCCTGGTTTCCCCTCAGTGTGGAAGCTGGTTCTGTGTTCTGAGGTTCCGTGGCTCGCTTTCAAACAGGTCAGATGGAGCAGTGAGCAGTGGGAGCAAAGCAGCCCAGTGCAAAACACGCAGCCCGTCCAAAGAAAAGAGCCTCTGTGTTTTGGAAGCAGTGGAGTGTCCATGTGGAAAAGCAATAAAGAACTGTAACTAAGGGTAAAAAGAGGCAATGATGAGTTATTTAATGGTTTACACACAACCATTTACATTATTGACCCATTTTGCTTATTCATCCATTCTTATATGCACATACAGGACAGAGCTCTTCCAGAATGTGCCATTGCTTTGTAGTTGTCACTTGTATAACACACCTTACTAATAAGAGCTTCATAGATGTAACGAATTATAATAATATTAATACAATAGTATTAATAATATATAATAATACACTATAATATTGAAAAACTGTATCTTTTGTTTAAATCATTGTAGAACATTGTTGTAGTGTGTATTGCAATGTGTCCATTTTGCATTACATCTATATAAGTATATAGCATATTTATATTAACCCCTTAATTATCAGTGCCTGAGATAAAACATAACAATTTCAGCGTTAGCTACTTTTTAATCAACTAATCAAATAACCACAAAATGCATGACTGACTCTAACTGACATACCTTGACATTTTTTTCACTTCTCCCTTCCCCCTCTCGTGCTAGCATTCAGTCTTTGTCTCTTGCTCTCTTTTCCTTTCCTCCCCCTTCTCACCGTCTCCTCTTTATTTTTCTTTGCCCAAGGGGCTTCAGTAAATGAAGGGGGTCCACTGTGCATCACTTATGCTGTTGACATGTGGTAGCAATTTCCCCAGGTTACGTTAAGCCTACACTCACACACACACACACACACACACACACACACACACACACACACACACATTCTCTGTCTCTCTTTCTGTTTCTCTCTGACTCGTGTGTGTTGTATATGAACTGTCTCACCAGATTTGTTGTACTTGAGCTTGGCCATTTGTGCCATTTGTGTGTAAAAATGCACACAGGCATGTTATTTTATTAACACTGAATGCAAAGGCCTCTAAATTGAGAAAGTTTGCCATAATTGAAAAGGTTTTTTTTTTTGCTTTATTACCCTCCCAACAAAAACCCACACAAAGTCAAGTTGTCCAAGTTTCATTCGTCTGTCCTCATCTGTTCTATATGAGGCACGTCCAGAGGCTCCGGCAAAAGTGGTCTCTTTGCTTTCACAAAAGAGACGGAAAGAGGGAAAGCCAAGAGATGGATAAGGTTAAAGTCTCCTCTTTACCTCTTTTCATCAATCACCTAAAGGAAAACACCTTTGCACCTTGGCTGCTTTAGTTTATAAAAAACACACATACACACACACACACACACACACACACGCACGCACACACACACACACACACACACACACACACACACACACACATGCACACACATAAACAGTAACAGCAAACACATTTTATTTCCATCTGGGTGCCACAAAAGTTTTAGAGGTAGCTAAAAAAGGAAAAGAAAGAAAAAAAATCTCTGTCTAATTAGCTCTATTTGCTCCCATTCATCCAGCCAATGAGTTGACAGTGTAATGGACATATCAACCTCAGTCTGAAAAGTGTGGTTGACCCTTGGCCTGGAGTCAGAGGTCATCCAGGATCTAAATGTTCCTCTCTGTGTGAGAGGTGTATGTTTGTCTGTGTTTCTCGGAACTTGTATTGGGGAGGGGTAAAAGGGCTTATTTTTAGAAAGATGGTTACGTTTATGCTGTTTTTAGCAATTGGAAAAGGAAGCTGCATTCACTTTTGTTAATTCCGCTACATCACTGTTAAATATTTTTTTCAGTGACGGATGATTTCTTTTTAACCTTCTTGACCTAGGCTTAATGTACAAACAAATATTTTTTTATGTATTAACGTTACCTGTATATTTTTAACATCTAATTTCCTAAAACTCATTTTAAAACTTTTGAAACATTTGAGCCTCATTAACAACATTGCAATCATCTGTTACATATAAATATCTGGGCCATAGCGACAGCCACTACTGCCTTGTGTATTTTCTTAGGACCTACGGGTATCAATCCTTGGACTTGATTCCCAAACACAGAATGTTTTTCATGTGTTTATTAGACATTACTTTCTGCATGTGTGAAAGGAAATTTTGTTTGTGATCTGCAAAAAGACAGCCTGTCTGCTTCCCTTCCGTAGTCATACGATCAGCCTAAGTGCAGGATGTAGGCTTGTGTAATGAAAATTTACAGTGTAAAAAATCTTACCTTTGATTAATCCTCCTGCTACCTGTCATTGTTTGAAGAAGGAAACCTTCGAGTCGTAAAAACGTCAGGGGCAAAACGAAGATTAGGTGCAGGATGTGAAGGGGGGAAGCATTTGGGAGAGGGCAGGAAAAATAATCAAGTGTCGAGCGGCTCATACCAATTTGAAGCATGTCCCATCGCCGTGCTCCGAGCTGGGTGATAATGATGATTAATGGCAGATAGGATGCTGTGAGTGAGACTGTGTGTATGTGAAGGTGGAAAATATGACCACGAAGTGAGCTTTAAATGTTTCCCTGTAGAGCAGTGGAAGCCTTGTGATCATCCTGGACAACATTAATGTATTTTTTTTTTCTTTTTTTCTAGAGCAGGTGAGGTAATTGTTGCTGCAAAGTAATAACACTGATTGACTTTATTTTGAATAGTGTGTACTGTGAAATATCACCCAAACAAATAAATAGACCAGCTAGTGTCTATTAAAAGGTGAATCTATATCTATAAATATATATATATATCTGAGGATATATTAGACAGATTGTTTGTGTCTGGCTGCATACATTTCTTTTTTAATAAAAAATTAAAATAAGCACTGCATATGCATTCATTTATGTGAGAAGTAGGAATGAAACAAAAAGCGTAGACTTGCCGTGTGTTATATGGTGAGTAAAAGGAAATGTTTATGCATGACTTCCATTGTTGAACAGATCTGATTTTTGGTGAAGGTAAAGCAGGTGATGATCACACTCTTGATGTCACCCAAATGAGGATAGGTTCCCCTTTTGAGTCTGGTTCCTCTCAAGGTTTCTTCCTCATAACATCTAAGGGAGTTTTTCCTTGCCATGGTCGCCACGGCTTGCTCATCAGGGATAAATGCACACCGTTCACCTTGACTGTTGATTTCTGTAAAGCTGCTTTGAGACAATGTCTGTTGTGAAAAGCGCTATAGAAATAAACTTGACTTGACTTGACTTGACAGGTGCATTAAATGGCACTTGCTATTGACTCTCTACTGCAACTGATGTCTTATGTTTGGAATTCTTGGGGCATGATCAGGAGGAAAGGCCACGTGAACCTGGGCAGAAAAAAATATTATTACATATCTGTGCTTGTCACAGTGATCGCTTAGCGGTTAAGCCATTGGAAAGTTGTGATATGTTGAAAGCCTAGCCCTTTTAAGGCCCTTACCTCTTACCTGCTCAGTTGTTTAAAATGTGATACAAGCAATGTTTCTTAATTACTTTAATTTGCTCTTCATAATATTTCCTTGCAACCTTTAGAAGTATAACTTAGTGGATGACAAAGCACCTTGGTCCAAAAGTCATTGTTTTGAATGCATCACACATGGCACTGTCCAGAACGGCGTATTTGTTGTTGCCAGTCTAGCTACTGGTATGTTTTGGGGATAATGACAGAAACTGGAGAATGTGGAGGAAATCCATGCAGGTGAAGGGAAACAAGCACAACTATACATCGTTTTGAACCAGGATCCCTGGAACTGTGGGATAATAAGTCAACCCTCTGTGTAACTGTGCTATGCTTAACCTGATTCAGATGAGGGTTACATGAGAACCAGAAGGGCTGTAGCAAAAACAGTTGCAAAATAGAACACTTAGGCATGAAAGGAATTTGGAGAGGCCATGGAAGAAGACTTTCATGTTGCCAAAAATGATAAAGAAAACTGTTCTGTGCATCAGGAGTGAAAGACAAGACCATGGTCAATCTGTACTGAACAAGTGTATACAGATTATGGGTAGTGACTCAAACAGTGAACCAGCCCAGTACTGTTAAAACATTTGGGGACACATGGGGGTATAAAAATCCAGTTTAGCAATCTAGGAGAACCTCATTTTAGAGCTACTGCTCCTCTGAATTGAGACGAACAAGTTCCATTGGTACCTTCTGATGTTCTTGATAGAGTTCTGTCTCTCAAAGTCAAATCAAATTATGGAGATGTTAGGACAGACTCCAGGCAAGTTGTAGAGATATATAACAAAACTGCCTGGGAACATCAAGTGGTTAACCCAAGAGATGTGGACATGGACAGCAATGGTCTGGGCTGACTTTATCAGGCTGTTTCCATCTTTAAAACAAACTCATATGTGTCATCTAAGGCTCAGTTAAAGTTTTACCTCTCGGTTGAAATCCATTGAGAATTTCTACCATTTTAATTTCTACCATTTGTAACACCACTATAGCTTATGAAGACTCTGTATCCATGACTCAAAGGCACCTAACATGGAACATATTAAGAAAACATAATCAAAACACAGTTTCTCTTAATGTGTGGCCTATCCATCCTACATTCTTTTCATCTCACTATTAAATGTTTGGATGAAACCGGACATTTAAACATCCACCAAACAGCTGTATACATGCTCAATTATGCAGTAATCCAATCAGTCTAACATATTAAACATTCAAATGAATGGACATTTGGTGCAACTCAGATGAGGATGGGTTCCCTTTTGAGTCTAGTTCCTCTCAAGGTTTCTTCCTCATGCCATCTCAGGGAGTTTTCCCTTGCCATAGTTGCCACTGGCTCACTCATTAGGCACAAAATAACAATTAAAAGGAAAAATGTACAGGCACTAAACTTATACCTATTTTTATACAACCACTTTATCGCTGTAAAGCTGCTTTGAGACAACGTATATTTTAAAAGCGCTATACAAATAAAAATCTATTGCCGGCAACACGATACAAATAATCTGGCAGATACAGTTCAAGACCTTTAGTTAATGTTCAGAAATGGGGATATGTGATCTTTTTGAAATCAACTGGGTTTTATCCACCCACGGCTTCCAAACCAGAAGCCGTGGAAGCAACCAGGAAGGCCCCAGGACCAGATGGCATCACAGGTCGGGTTCTAAAAGCCTGTGCTGACCAACTAACACCGGTGTTCACTGAGATATTCAACCTCTCCCTGGAACAGTCTGTTGTCCCCTCATGCTTCAAATTGTACGCCATTGTTCTTGTCCCGAAGAAACCCCAGCCCGCCTGCCTCAGCGACTACCGCCCTGTAGCCCTGACCTCAGTAGTGATAAAGTGCTTTGAAAGACTGGTCAGAGACTTCATCACTGCATCACTACTAGACACACTGGATCCTCTACTATTTGTGTACCACCAGAACTGCTTCACTGAGGATGCCATTGCTCATCTTCTTCAAACAACGATGAGCCACCTGGACAGAAAAGGGAATTATGCAAAAATGCTGTTTGTGGACTACAGTTTAGCATTCAACACCATAATTCCCTCCACGCTCACCTCTAAGTTGGAGGTCGTGGGACTCAGCCTGCCGCTGTGTCAATGGATCTCCAACTTCCTGACAGACAGACAGACCACAAGCTGTACGGGTGGGCAAACACACTTATCCTCCCTCACCCTCAGCACTGGAGCTCCCCAGGGATGTGTTCTGAGCCGCCTTTTGTACTCACTGTACACATATAACTGTGTGGCCACTTCCAAACTCAACCACCATTATCAATTTTGCTGACGACACTGTTGTGTTGGGCCTGATCTCCAACAACATACGGGACAGCCTACCTACAGGAGATTAAAAACCTGGAAAGATGGTGCCAGGAGAACAATCTTCTACTGAACGTCAGCAAGACTAATTAGTTGATAGTGAACTTCAGCATGACGCAGGAGCGGTCATACCAACCGCAAAACATCAACGGGACCACAGTGGAGAGAGTGGACAGTTTCCGATAACTAGGTGTCTATATCACACAGGACCTGTCTTGGTCCTGTCACATCAACACCCTGGTGAAGAAGGCCCGGCAGCGTCTGTACCATCTGAAAATTAAAAATTGTGGCTTGCACAAGTATTCAACTGCTTCAGATTCATATAAGTTGAAGAAGTGAAGGTTGCATCATATCAACCAAGCAAAAGCTAAATCAGGCCCACTATGTGTGAGGCCAAGAGTCTAACTGAAGAAATAAGAAACTACAGTGGCTGAGAATAAGGTGTTGTGCCAGATAGTTACTTCAGGAGCTCAGGACTATTGAGTGCTGAATGTATCGAAAGGTGGCTTAAAGGAAGCTTTGCTCAAAAGAGCTGTGTGAACGTATGAATGACCCTGTGAAGATGTGGTTGTGTCACAAGACTAAGACGAGGTTCTGTATTTGGACAAATTTTAAGTGCTGTGTTTTGGAGCCAAATTGTATAACAATTTATACAACAATTAACACTTTTCCTGAAGTGAAATAAGGTGGTGGCTGCATTATGATCTGGGTGATGCTTTTCATATAAACAATTTGGAATACTTGTAAGAATGTTTTTTTTTAAAGATTTGCTGACAATTATTGAAACTGACTCTCAGGGCTTTAAGGCCACTTAATCTGAGCAAATGTCCTTTGTAATTCGAATGAATCTGATGATTTTAAAAGGGGTTGAATAATTTGAAAGACACTTTGTGATGTCCTATAGTGGGTGTGCATGTACTTTATAATTTGATGCCTGCAAAAAATTACAATAAAAAAGGCATATAATTTGTTTAACAGGATACATGAAATATTCTAAGTAGAGACTCTAAATGTAGCAATCCTATTAATTTAAGCTTAGTTTATAGAATATAGAATTATAGTCTACTTAGAATAACTGAAATATCATTCTTTAAGCAACCTGTAATTTAAAGACTATCCTGTAGTAATTGAGCATTACCTGAGGGGTAGATAAATAAAAGCTATCAAATTAATGGTGTAAATGCTCTAAAAATTATTGTGATGAATTCGATGACAAATTTGATAGCAGCTTTAACTGGAATTCAAATTTACAATGCTTGATCATATAATAATTTGTTAACTGGTAAACAGGCATTAACAAGTTATAAATTAATGCACCTAGATCAGGATAACATGAGAACATTTATAGAACTTAAAAAAAAAATTGCCTTCACTTGTAAAAATCTTGAATAAATGATTTTCTTCACATTTTCTCTGTTAGATCTGTCTGTAATAAACTCAGTATCTGTTTAAGAGCATTGAGTTTAAACTGCCTCGGGGCATAGTTAGGGTGGGGGCGGTGGGGGTAGGTTTTGTTTAGATGTCAATCTGTAGGGGTGAAAGTGAAGGCAATCGAAAGAAAACTGACTGAAATAAAAACAATCTTTTTTTATGCAGTATGGAGGTGATGGATACAATAGCTTTTTGAAATGCCTGTCCATAACAAATGTATGACTATGTGAATGAAAAAAATGCAGAAGCACTTGCTTTTCATTATAATGCATCCCTTACTTGTTACTCACTTAAACCAATTACTCATGATTCATTAATAAATACTTCCCCTCAGATGACCAGCTATTTCTGGCAGATGTCCATGTGCATTTGGCATGGATAGAAAGATGTTTCATAGCTACACGACACCTGACTTTTAGAGATTATATCCAGTAATACTCGTCCTTCTTTGTTTTCCCAAGCATATTTTGCACATTTATAGACCTGAAACTCTAAATTCAATATTTCACTTGTAATCTCATCCAAAAAGTTGCATTTTTATGCATAATTTGTCTGACTCGTCAGGTCTTTGGAAGTTTGTAGAGCTACTGATGAAGACCAGACAGACGCTGGAGTCAGGCTGCAGAACCACTTCAAATATAATCGCAGATATTTTGAAGAATTACCTCCTCCTAGGCCCACATCTGAGGTAGATTCGGGCTATTTCTACTCTTTCTGCGGCGTCTCAGCTGAGAGAATGTTATTAATTGTTACATAAACAGCAATTATTGCAGTACTGCACTGCAAAGCGGAAAATGATGAATTTCACAGCAAATGTATTCAAATAAATGCATTTTAATGAGTGTGGTGTGCCACTTTGCTGTTACAGATGGAGAGAAAGAGGCAATTCAAAAGAGAAATGCTTAACAGCTGGTATGAGCAGGGATCCTCCATGGTTCAAAAATGTCACTTGTGTTTTTTTTTTTTAAGGTTATAGGGTTGGATCTGCCATAAGAATATATCCATAAGAACCACTAGCAATTTATAATCTCCTATGTGTAGTTCTGTTTATCTGCTGAGTAGAAGATCTCTGGCCTGTGAGATTCTGAGGAAGAGCTCTCGGGTGTTGTGTAAAGAATAAAACAATTTTAGAAATAAGCAGAATTTCAGAAGATTTTCAGAAGAAGATTTCAGTTTTCTTGTGTTTCAAAGTATCCTTAGATTTTTTTATTTGTCTCGTTCATTCCCTCTGCGAACCAAAGGCCAAAAAGAGAGTTGGCTGTCATGATCACTCTGACCGTATAGTGGTTAGGGGATGAAGAAAGAAGAGAGGAGTGTGTAAGAAAACACACACTTCATGTCCTGGCCAAGAATTAATAGTTCTGCAAACCGCAAGATCTTGAAAACGTATCAAGGACTTCCTTAAATGATGTGGTGCTGAGTGAAAAGCAGGAGAGGCTATTGCAATGGAGATGTTTTTAATGTGTGCATGTGTGTCTGTGAGTGCTCCTAGACACGCCTCGATGCAATCTTCCCTGGCTGGACTTTCCTTTGTCCACATTGGGTTTAAGGCACACACACACACACACACACACACACACACACACACACACACTTATACATAGATGAAACCTAAGTCATGGATGTACGTAATTCCGCAAAAATGGCCAATAGGAGTATCTCGTTGTTGAGCAAGATTGCTTGTGGCCTTGGCTGTTGCTAATAAAGCATTTTGGCATACAGGAGCAACAATGCCATGCTAGTTTTGCTGTCTCTGCATGTCTTCACTCCACCATGAAGCTAAGGGATGCAACAGCTCTAAGAAGCTTGTGCAATTTCTAAAACGATCAGCTACTAAAGCCCTTTCCCACTGATCTTTTAGTGATTTAAAATACTATATGTATTATAACACACATAGGTGTCTGTTTACAGAGCTTTGTGAATGCTTATGTCTTGGGCAAAAGAAGTGCTTGCCATGTTTATGTAGCTAGAGTTGGCTAAAGAATGTCTTTTAAACCACCTGAAGCTTCCAATAAAACACATAACTGTATGCGCCAGCGTGCAGATGTGACCACACAGAGACACGAAAAACCCACATGCACACAATCAGCTGCATGTGTCATAAAAACACACAGACACTCATACATCTATACACAAACGTACATGCACATAGACGTGTACAATGATCTCATAATGATATCATGTAGAGATGGGATTTAAGATTGTCCCTGAATAGCATCCAGATTTTCAGCATTGTTGATACTGACCAGTAGAACAGATTGACCATGTTTATCCAGATCTCCCACTACACAGGCTGCACAATCTCACTCTCTGAATCCTAAATGCAAATGCATTAGCTCATACGTTGTGTATACTGTATGTAAGCCTGTGGATGTGATGGAGAAAAATCTTTTTATTCTTAATTTAGATTGACATTTGGAGCATATATATATATATATATATATATATATATATATATATATATATATATATATAACTGAGACTGTATAGTTATCTTGTCTATCTAATTTGATCTCAGAACTCGTTCTTGGAAAACCGTAATTTAACCTTGCAAATATGAGTCCAATTTACAACATCATAAGCCTGGAGTTTACTATTGCATTATCATATAACTCTACATTACATGTACTTTAAAAAAAAAAATCTTACATATAAGGTTAATTAGGCTTAGTTTATTTTTACATCAAACTCCAGAATGTAGAAGAATTGTGATCTCAGTGACTTTTAACCATGGGATGGTTGCTAGTGCCAGACAGGTTGGTTTGAGTATTTCAGAAACTGCCGATCTGCTGAGATTTTCAGCCACAGTAGTTTCTTGGCTCATAAAATTTTTGCAAAAAAAAACCAAGTCACCTAATCTTTTTTCTGTTTAGAGCTGTCCATTTTGGTTAAGCCTATGCCCATTGTAACCTCATATTCTTGTTCTTTGCTGATCGGTGTGTAACCCAATATTGTCATCTAGTGTTGTAGCTCATCCACCTAAAGGATCACTGTGTCGTCCTTGCTGAAATGTTTGTTCTGCTGTTTGTAAAGTGTATTTGTTTTAAGTTCAAATAGCTTTCCTTAAACTAGTCTGTTTATTTCTTTTCTGACCTCTCTTAGTGACATGGCATTTTCACCACCAGAACTGTTAAATATTAAGAAATAAATGCTTTTTTTTTTTACATTATTCTGTTTAAACAGTTTCTGAAATAGTCAAACCGGCCACAGTCACTGAGATTGCATTTCCCCCCTATTTTTATGTTAAATGCAAATATTAACTAAAACCCTTGACCTATAATCTACCTGATTCTATGCAATGTGCCCATGTTACATGATTAGCTGATTGGATAATTGCATGAATGGTCGGATGTTCCTAATAAAGTAGCTGGTGAGTGAATTTGGGTATGTTTATACCAATTTAATCTTTGCTGAGGTTCAGACATATAAGCCATGGTGACCCATGACCTAGAGAAATTTTGAAAGAAAATTGAAACGGGGAAGACACTGAAGTGATTTGCTAATTTGGCAAAAGATGTGCAGGCTAGTTTTTTTTTTTGGAAGTGCTTTAAAGGCCAATTATATCTGCATTTGAGAACATACCATGACTCACACATTCTCATATAGCTCACGATAAAACCAAGTAATCACAGCAATGCATCATTTAAAGCTTTTTTAATAAATAGAATTGTCACAGTGATAACTTTCTGGAATGTTCATGGACTACTGCACAGACTGCTCTTTATCTCTATGTGAAGCATATTTTTTCATGCTTGCAAGTGAGAGAGTAACTAACATGTTATTTCTGTCATTTATTTCATGTAAGTGTATGTGGAATTGAACAGATAGTTTCTGGTCAAATTCCTCAACTAATAGAAAATTTATATTCATATTATAGCAGAATCATTCTCTCTATATAAATATACAATCTATAACACCATTGCTGTTTCATTAATGTTTTAATAAAATCGACTACAGGTGGAGGGCTGGTTAAATCAAAGATAGATTTACAAGAAGAAAGACTTGCTTCTTATCAATATTAATACATGTTATTTCTAGTCTACTATGTTAATTTGAATATTTTGTAAATCGTGCAAATCTTTTTCGTGCAACAGACATTATAGGCAGCTCTAAATAATGACATTTAATCATTTCACAAAGCCCAGCAATAAGGTTTAATTTGTTACAAGTCCTTTTTTTTTTTTATTTCAGTTACAATTTCCAGTGGCATTTGAGTCATTTTAAATCCGATGTAGATGTAGATGGAGAGAGCAAATAATTCAATCAAAGCTCCAGAATGCAATGCCAATCTGCTAGTGTCAGTTGTGATGAGGCTGAGGAAGGCATTAGTATGAAAGTTAAAACTTTTTAAACCGGATTTGTTTAAGCAGATAAGGAGGAAAGAGAGATAGACAGATTCAAAGACTAAAGTGCTGCTAAAGTCCTCTCTTTTTTCACGTAAATGTAAATTCCACCTTGTGCCACTATTAGCAGCAGGTGAAAGAAATAGCGTGCTTAATGTAGGAAACTGTAAGGATAAGGGAAAAATAATATTTTTTTTTTATAAAAGAAGTATAAACCAGTATAATAGTTTGTACAATAGAAGGTCACACATAGATTATAAACATTGTCGTGCAAGTCGTTCTGAGTGCATATTTTCTTTAATCAGAAAAAAGTGCCTGAAAAATGCAATTGTAGTTTTTCTTACTGGTTATTGTGCACATTGGCTGTATTTTATATAAAGAGGCCCACATGCAGTGTAGTATGACAGATTAAAAAATTAGCCTAGGCAGACATGAGTGATTTCCTGCTGAACTGCGGACAAATTCTTCATAAGTTATTGCTTGCCAACTGACTGCGGATTACCCGTGTCATTGGCAGCAAAGGATGCCAGCAGATAGATTGGCAGAGAGAGAGAGAGAGAGAGAGAGAGAGAGAGAGTGACAGACTGAGATAGTGTTCTCTATCATGAGGCTGGGCCGCTGCCAGAAAAGCAATATGAGATGAATAGTTTTCCATCCTAAGCTGAGTAGGTCTTTGCTCTCCTGTAATTCTCCTGTAATGGGCTTTACCTCAGTAAGCATGCCTGCCCCCTATCTCTTATTATTTCAGATTCAGTCACTCTCATTCTCTCTTAGATCTAATGGAAACGGTATACCTGTGGTAGTAGAAAGAAAGGGTGCATTCTTTCTTAAGCATGTGCTAAAAGCAGCTAGTTAAAATTCTGGGAATCATGTGTCATTTTACTCGATTTATCATCTGCTTAGACATTTGAGCAATGGCTTTATACAGCCCCCACTATGAAATAGTCTTATTTTGTATTTCTTATATTCTCATAGAAGATTTTCTTTCAATTGCATCAGTTTTTTTTTAAGATATGAGTAAATATGTGATGCACAGTGTGTTTTTGTGTGTGTGTGTGTGTGTGTGTGTGTGTGTGTGTGTGTGCATGCTGTACATCAATATGGGTTATGTTTCTTTGTACACTATCGTACACCTTGTACACGATTCGACATTTGCAAATAGACATTAATATTCTGTTTTCTATTTTTTTATTGATCAGTTAATATCACTGTTCAGTACAACAATTTATGTGCATTCATGTATTCTTTTTGATTATTTAACTCAGATTGATGCTCTGAGGTTGCGTCTGGAAGAAAAAGAGTCCTTCCTAAATAAAAAGAGCAAGCAGCTTCAAGATGTAACAGACGAGAAAGGCACTCTGAATGGGGAAATTCACGACTTGAAGGACATGCTGGAGGTGAAGGAGCGTAAGATCATTGTCCTGCAGAAGAAGGTTAGTGCCAAAACACCCGCATTGAACCTCAATGAAAGACAAACATATGTACTGCTGGAATGAAAATGACAATAATATTGGGGATGACTATGACTTTATGTAAGTGTAGTTACATAAACAAGGGTGCCACTAGTGCTGATATCAGAAGTATAATTTTAAAAGCTTTGAAATGAGTGCAAATTTCACAATGATGCTGTTGATAGAATGATGGCAAAGATTGTGTTTAGAGTGATGATGGCTGTACTAATGTCAGTTTATTATTACTTCCTTTATTTTCTTTTGCCATGCACAAACCATCTTAATTCAGCTGTAATTTCTTCAAACAAAACACTTTATCAAACTACAAAAGGACTAATGGCGAACTCTATTCTCTAATTGTATAAAATGTTTCTTTCCACATTTGCACTAGTGAGTTGTTATTTTGCGTTGGTTTTGGCTGCCCCCCTGGCTCCACTGCCCTGTTCCTGTCTGGGATTGTCCCAAGCAGTTGTGGGCTTTTATTCGGTTTGGACCCTCCAAAGCCCAGATTGCTTTTGGCTCATGTTTCTCTGTTCCGAGTCTGACCCAGGTTGCCCTGCACTCGTTACTGTTTGCTTTGGGTTCTGTTTGCTCGTTAGCTGTCCTGGGTTTTGGCCTGGGTCATCTATGGCCTTACTTACCCTGTCCTCTGGTCTGGGCCATGCTACATTTGGACCAGCTTTCTGCAGCCTTGGCCTGGCTGTAAAATAGGATGGGTTTGGATGCCATTTTGGCCTAAAGTTCTTTGTGTAGAAGAAATGTCTATTTTAATTAGCTGAGTCAAGGCAAATATGATACATGTGAGTTTAACTGTGTTATTGGTTGGATTACATTATGGAGCATCAGGGCTAATGTACCCAAAGGATGTCCACTTACCCTTTAATAGATTAACCTGCTGTCTCTGTGATTCAATTACCATTTTTGATTAAAAGGGCAAAGCCTGGTAAGACTTAATGAGCACAGACACTGACCTCTAAAGCCTGCATTCAAGCATGTGTGTGTATGTGTGTTTAACGTTCTTGTGTTCTCCCTTATGAACCTAATGATTGTTATAAGGTTAACTGCACAATTACCTGCAGGGAAACATCCTATTGCTGCTCTGATCTAGACACAATGACCCCTCCTAATACATACGCAAACACAAACCCTTTTTTTTTTTGCCTTGATTTCTCTTTCACCTCCTTAATCCTGATCTATGTTTTTTTTCCCACAATGATCTCTTCTCTTGTGTGATTGGTGTCTTAATCTTTTTGTGAACTAACTGAATTAGTGTAGTTGATCCACAACTTTCATTAAGATTCTCTTTGAAGCCTTAATCAGTAGAGTAATCCCTAGGCCTCAGTTAATACTGTATACTTTCTCTGTAACAACAATGCCATTCGAATGACAGATTTCAGGTCAGAGAGTCCAATACTTTTGGCTTTTTTGACTTGGCTGTTATTAGGTCCACAGGCCACAGATCAGTAATCTCTCCAAGGCCAACCTATTATAATGACTTTTAAAGCTTTTTCATGTACAGTCACATACATACCTGACTAGCCCCTAGAGCCTCACCTCAGCTTATAGCAGGGTGCTAACAAGTTTCAGTGATTGCAGATTATTTATGAGGTATGAATTGGAATTGGCACAGTATTTGGTTATGGTATTGTCTATCTAATGCGCTAGATCCAGCTTGTTTTTCTTGTGAGGTGTGGGACTTTTTTAAACAGGAAATTTGGATATTTTGTCTGGACAGAGTTAGAAATCTGAAAGCAGAGGCCTCGTAAAACAAGTGTCAGCGTTTGTACCAATATTTCTCTCGCTCTCTCTCTTTTTCTCTCTTTCACACGCACGCACGCACGCACTCACTCTCTCTCACACACACACACACACACACACACACACACACACACACACACACACAC
>JAAIIK010000413.1:304029-326290 GCA_014706435.1 Silurus glanis
TGTGTGTGTGTGTGTGTGTGTGTGTGTGTGTGTGTGTGTGTGTGTGTGTTTGATTTTGATTCACCATTGATGAGGAACAAATGTCCTCACAAACATAGAAAAAGGTCAATTTTGACCTTATTGTGTCATTTAGCTTTTTGAGCTAAAAACATTTTTAAAGAGAAAATATACAAAAAGAAATAAATAAATAGAGCCAGGTGGTTTAATTGGTTACTATGGTTATACTTCGAGTTAATGTTAGCTTACGAAAGATACAGGCATAGTGTTAAATAGCTGCATTGATAGTGTATATGTGGAAGTCACTAGAAGGTCTTCACAAGGATAGTGACGTACCATTTTTTCTGACTGACTTTCTGTAAAAGACTCACTGTCACATCTTCACCCCAAACCATCCCAATCTGTTCCAATAGCTTATAGCCTGCCTGATATTTTCTATCAAAAACTTTATCTTTAGAGCTGCAAATTCATTAAAAACCAAACTAAATGTAAAAATAAAAAAAAAGGTGGATGTACACTACAACTTGCATACTGCTACAGCAAGAGAGTATATGAGAGAGAGAAGGTGGGACTGGGGGGGGATAGGCCACCTTTTCACCTTTTCTTAATATTGTTCTTGGGTTTTGATAAGTTTTCTACTCTTCCTTTTCCATTTTTCACTCTGTCCATTTTTTTTGCCATCTCTCTCTAACTTTAAAGCCATGCTCATTCATGTCATTTTGACTGTGTTGTCATTATTATGAGACTTAAAGGTTACAAAAAGGATGTCCACAGATTATAGCATTTGTATTATATTTTGTGAACCAGGGCGAATTGTGAAGTCTCTCGTTTGTGCTTGGCCTGGTAAAAGGCTACTTGTTGGTATGAAGAGCAGCTCAGAGCAATCTAGCCCTGAACAGGCAATGATGTCTCAATGTTTATGATATACCAGCTCAGTTTACAGTCCAAGCACTCCAGCTGTAGGTGGTCCATCTCTCTTTTTTTTCACTCCCTCTCTCCCTTTTCTTTTTCCTCTTTATTTCTGTCTCTTTTTGTCACTGTATCTTTTTAACAGAAGTGAGCAATGAACAAAGCACCATGCAAAAAAAAACCCCAAAGCAAAAACAAAAAAAAAAGCAGCAAACACTTTATGCCTGAAAAGAGTGTCTATTTCTAGGAAATTTCCCATGACCATCTCTACAGAGTGCACTGATGCCATCTTTCACATAATAAGATAACCTTATTTTTCAGAAAATGGTTTCAGGGTTCAGGCTGCATTTTTTTCCGTGCTTGACTGCACAGTGGCTGCACAGTGCGCTTAGATATTTTGGTGGTGGCGTTGTTTTTGCTGACCAAGCGGCCCCAAAAAAAATGTAGCAGTGGGAGGAATGGAACGATTTTTCTTCTGGCCAAAGCACCATGCTAAATTTGCCCTGAAATAAGGCTCTCTAATGCACCATGGGAACCACACAGACTGAGTTAGGGTGGCCATGTTGCATTGTGTGTTTGCATTGTGTTGTTTTGGAATTTAACTTTATTTCACCTATCAGCTAACATCCTTTTACACCCATGTACAAAATTATCAATCTAAATTAATAGATAAGCATTAAGTGTAAAATACAATTTTATATAACAATCATAGAAGCATTGCAAATCAGATTTGATTAAATTAATACCCGTTTCTTCAATAATACATGGTCAGAATTTTATTAAAACAACCCACACACATTGCACAAAACACATTGAGTGCATTAGCCTTTACACATGAAACAAGTCAATTCAGGATGGCAATGACAGAACATTTTGTACTAGAAACATACTATAAGTTCGAGCCAAGTGCTCTGACTCGTAGCTTCTCGCATTGGACTTCGTGGCCACTTATCACTTAATCTCTGCTTTATGTTCTTCACTGGGTGGCATAATAGTGCTGGAACAACGTTATCTCTATCCTCTGTGGATTTTTTCCCCACCGATTCTTGTTGTTAAGCTTGTCAGATAAAACCCCTTTCAGCCATAAAACTCAAGACTTTGCAATTGAGGCACAGACGGCATGAGTTAATTTCATTCATTTACAAATGGTTATAGTCATTTTTTTGGTATTATCTGTTAACATACCCATGACGAAAATACAGACAAGGCCCTCTTTAAAGAGTATGGGAATATGGCTATGTCTTAATTGGAGATCTGCTTTGGTGCATATTACAATGGGGTGACACTTTGAGCCGGAGTGTTTTCATTCATTTGTAGTGCAACAGACCGATGATCTCCATGTTTTCTCTGGGAAGGTCTGGAATAGCTTTTTATTTATTAATCCCTATCATTGAATCTTATTTTGATGTTTCCTGTAAAAAAAAAAAAAACATTTCCACAGATGACTTTCTTAAACACTAAAAATAAAAATATAAATTAATTAAAAATCTCTCTCTCTCTCTCTCTCTCTCTCTCTCTCTTTCTCTGTGTGTGTGTGTCTTTACCATTTTCACTCTCTTACAGATTGAAAACCTACAGGACCAGTTAAAGGATAAGGATAAACAGTTGGGATGTTTGAGGGACAGAGTAAAATCTCTACAGACCGACTCCAGCAACACAGACACAGCCCTTTCCACTCTTGAGGAAGCACTCGCTGAGAAGGTAGAGATGAATAAAATGAGGCAGATGAAAATGTGAACTGAACAAGGAGAGTTAATAGTGCTATGTAGTTGACAGAATGGTTCTAAGCACTTGTTTGGAACATCACGTGACCTTTTACTTTGCTATGCTTGAACAGATGTCAGGACCTGTATTTGAACTCTCCTACTTTAATCTAGATTCACTTGTGTTACAGTAGGCATAATGACAAATCATAAAGTTGGTTCTGTTACACAGGCTGTCAGGCCATTGGTGCTACCCAAACTAACACCAACAGCTGTCATCTTTAGGTTGTTTACCACAGGTAATAAAACTGAACAAGCAAATGTGTGTATATATATATATATAGATGTGCTAATTGGTGGCCAGAGTTAGTTGCAAAGTTTTGTTTACTATGTGCATTTAGAAAATGCATCTGCTTTCCCTATGCGCTCTGCTCTGCAGTAGCTCTTGCGGCAGCTGGCTTCAAACTTCACAGGCTAAAATGCGTAAGAAAGCCGGCGCTGCCATATGCCTTGCTCGGTAAAGGTCATTAAGTGGAATATTTACCAAACCAGACTTGTAATTTTCCTGAAAGTTACGAAAGGAAGCAGCTTTTCAGAGGGTGGAATATCTGAGTCATGGCCAATGGAATTTCAATGGCATTGTTAAACATTTGTTTACCTGTAGAGCACTTGTTAATGTTCAGTGTTATTTGTTTTGTATGTGGGATTCTCACACTGAGTCTGTCAGGTGATATTAAAGTCGCTTAATCGTGGCTGTTACTAATAAACATGGAATTGTCCAACCTTGCTTCGCAGTAGGGGTTCGAGAGGTACTTTTATATTTTCTTCACCACATGATTTCAGAACAGACTCATTAACAAATATACGTATTTTCCATTCTTTCAGGCGCATTTCTGTTTCTCACTCAGGGGCCCCTCTCCTATACCAAGCCACATACCATTTTATTTTACATGAAACAATGAATAGAACCAAAAAATGAAAAACAAACCAATAAAAAACAACATGCTACATACAAGCTAAATTTTGATCCAAGGCATTGAAATCGAATTCTGCCAGGGCTACATTAGCATTTGGGCAGACCCTCAAGAACCAAATTTTTATTTATAGAATTACAAAAAGAAATAGATTGAGGAAAAGAAGGACTAATCAAAACTATGGAAATAGATTTTTTTTATGCATACATTTCTTTTTAGTATCACATATTGATGTGATAAAAAAAAAAATGCATTAGCCAGTTAACATTTCTGCTTGGAATCTACATGCTTGCTGGAGCAAAAGAAAAACAGAGCATGGTTTATAATATAATGATGAATATAATACAATGGCAGTCATCTGCCATGAATTGTAGACAGTGTAAAAATGTTGAGCATTTACCTTTTTTTGTCCATATAAACCGAATGCATCTTGGGTTTGACAAATGTACTTTAGATAGTTGCTAACTATATAGTTAGACATTATTTGTTACATTTCAACTGGAATCAATCAGCAATCTGAAGCAAAAACTGAGACAAACTGACTAAGTCAATTTAGCATTGATTTACTATCATTGTTATTTAATACTTTTTTTTTTTTTAATCCATTTTAATTCAGAATTATTAATAAAACCCTTTTAACAATGTCACTAAGCAGCTTTACATATATACACATACAAATAGAGGTTTAGGTCCATAAAATGCAATCCAGAGATTACTGGTAAGAAAAAAAGACACTGACATTTAGTTTAGACATTTAGTCTATAATATCCATTTGACGTTAATGTCCACTGTATAGTAAATAAGGCTTGAGCATATATATATATATTTTTTTAGAAAGGGCTATCATCAGGTTTCCAAGTGTGAACATTTACAATCATCTGTAAGGTAGTCATTATCAGACTTTAGCCTGTCTATGGGGGTTAAAGGATAATTCGCAGCAGAAGTAGCCTACTGTATCATGATTATCCAGGCAGAATTGCAAGGCAGGAATCTCATCCGGAAAAAGAGATGGTGGTGGGTTGATACATGTGTAATGTACGTGTGCAAAGTTCAGACAGGGACTCTAAGAAGACTAGCTATAGCAGCATAAGGAAAAACAGAGAGCAAGAAGGTAGCAAATGTATGAGAGCACCATGGAACCAGCTTCCTTACATTTAAGAGACCGGCTTTCAGGAAATAAATAAACTATTAACAATATGCTTGAATAAATATAAAACGTTTCCAGCCTAGATTCGAAAATGTTTCTCCTTTTTTTTTAAATGAACAGTTAATTAATGAATCATAAATTAATTAGTGATGTTAGGTATATTAAATAGCTTTTTGTTTTGAAGGTTAGGGCTGCACCATTACTATAGAGCTGGACAAGGGGGAGACACTTAATTCCTTGGACTAACCTCTTTTGTATCACTCCTCTAATGGTTTGCAGTCCAACCTAATAGAGCAGTAGCTATTCAATCCTGAAGTGGATCAGATATGATGATGGATCTCATTGGTTAAGCTCAATATGGTCATAAATCTATCCATATGCTACTCATAAACTGTAGTTATGAAGTTATAAGTCTGAATGAACCTACACAATTTGAACAAAAGCCTGTGTGACATGATTCTAATTGTCTGTGTGCATTGTCACCAGCTAATCCATCTGTATAGGTGACAAGATAGACCTAATATATGGATAGAGTTTTCCTCACTGTAACTGTGCACAGCATGCAGGCAACCAAGGCTTTCCTCCAGTTAGAGTATGAAGCCTTGGGTCATGATCTATTATTTTGCTGCAGCAATATCTCTGAGGCCTTTCTTCAACTGTTTCCAAACATTCTGCTGTACTTCCCCATACCGCTAGTGCCCGACTAGGAATGGCTCCTGACTGTTTTCTTTGACTTGTCAGCTGTGTTTGCAGGAAGGGTTTCTATGGCCACCCTCTCAACTACCTGGGAGGGGGTCTGAACTGAAAAACCAGAATGCCTTATGGTGTACATTTAAAGAGGTAACACCTGGCACTTACCTTCGCTCATAGAAAGGGCAAGTGTAATCACATGGTGTAGTAAAGCAGAGTTTTCCCCTTAGCTGGTCATGCACAATATGATGCAACTCTTCCTAGCCAACTTTATGTTCTGTCTTGCACAGCAAGTCATAAGGCATGAAAACTTTACATACTTGCAGGAAAAAAAGGAAGGCAGAATTAAGTGTCCAATATGCAGACATCGCCTATATATGGTCCTTTCTGAAACCGTCACACTATAGCTGGTAGCTCAAAATTGCTTAAACTGTCATTGCTTATCGGGTTTTTTTTTCTTTCCAATGTTGTGTTTCTTTTTTTTTATATATTTGGTGGTAACAAGTTTGTACCCATACGCTAAATGCAAAATAAGCACCTTAATTTTTAGTTATTACATATAGTTACTTGTTAATTTTGCTCTCACCTACAAATCCTATTATAACCGGCCAATATACATTTCTAAGTTTTCTGCACTGGCGCAGTACACAGCTGTAAGCAATGTAAGACACACAAGTAAGGAAACAGAAGCATTGAATTTGTAATGACTCACATATTGTTTATACTTTAATATTCTTTCATTTTTTTCCTCTTTTTTTAAGGAAAGGGTGATTGAGGAGCTCAAGGAAAAGAGAGAGAAAGGAGACTGGGATAAACAGGAGGAAGTAGAAGTCTTTAAGAAGGAGAACAAGGAGCTGAAGGACAAGGTTGTGTCATTGCAGGCACAGCTCTTGGAGAAAGAGGTCAGTGTCTATGGTTAACTATTTTTCTGTTAAACAGCTTGGTCACACACAACACATGCCAGATTGGAGCCTTAAAGTTTGGAACATTTACAGATATACAGAAATTAGGTTATATTTTGAGATTTCAAGTAGGTTTTTATCTTCATTCTAACCATATACAGTACAGTCTCAGTAAACTGAAACAACGTTTTCCCATGTTCAAGGTGCTACATTTATTAAATCAAAAAGAAGTAACCAGAAAGTTGAAGTCCAAACAGGCCAAATAACAATGGCTCGATCATTTAAATAAATTTGTGTATCTCAGTAAAATTAACCCACAAAGCAAAAATTGGCATTGTGGCAAAATTCTGGGGGAAAAAACAAAACAAAAAAAAAAACAATTATTAACTTTTATTTGTGCCAGTAATACATTAAATGTAATGTGGTAAAGGTTTTGACCCTGCTTATGTCCCATTATAAACCATTTTTAATATTCCTTTTTTTTTATTTATTTTTATTTTTTTACAAATTAAACTAAACTAAAAATTCAATAATAAAATTTGTTAATAAAAAGTTTAGTTTTAAAACTATATAATGTAGATAAAACACAAACGTGTGAAGAGTGACCCTAGAGAACAAGAACTAACCAATTTTGCAGCTATTCGATAATGATAAATGTGATTATAAATGGAAAAATGTGAATGCTATGTCATTTAATTATTTTAAAATGTATATTATTATACAATTTACTGTAGCATAAAAGGTATAAGACACTTTAAGAGGTGTTGCTGTATTGAAATACTTTAGGGTGTTAATAGTAACTCTGCTTTACATTAGGCCACATCTAACCAACCTAGAGCATGGAGTATTTTCTTATAACTGCATGTTATTTTTACAGATTTCTTTTTCTTTTTACTGTATGTGCTCATATGCAAACATATTTTGTATAATAATTTATACTGAACTAAAGAACATCTTTGAATTTGTCAACATCAATAATGAAAATAGACTGTTATATACTCAGGATCGCACCTGTGTACACATGCTACTGAGGAAAAACTACCAGTGAGAGAGGAAAGAGAATGGGAGGGAAATAAACAATTGTAATTTATAGATCCATCCTTTAGTCCTCATGCCTCCTTTTGCTAGAGCAGACTCCTCATTGTTCCAGAGAACATGCCGGGGGGAATCTTTCACAGCACTGAAATTTACGAGAATGTTTTCTTTTATATGCACACATATCATTCCAGGAAAATTATATCTTATTTTGTGTTGACTCTGTGCCACAAACAGTATTAAGGAATGTCCCGCTTGTCTTTTTCTGCCATAATCAAAATCACATAAACAACATCCGCATTTTAAAGCTTCAATTACAGTACTAACAGGCTTCAAAAGTTGGGTAACATATGAATGTGCATATAATAATTTAAATCACATAGTGCACACTTTTAAAGAATATTTAGATCATTTGGGAACCATTATTTTTCATTCTATAAATTAATCAGAAGAATGCACTTAAGCTAGGGAAAACAAACACAAAAAAAGGCTACTGCCGTTATACACTGGATGAGTACAGTATAATAATACATAGTGAAGATCAGCACAGTGCAAAATAACATTGTGTGCAAAAGTATGTAACTTAGTAGTGCAAATAATGAGTGCAGACAGCATTAATAGGTACAGTACAGTACGGCACAGTTTTTTAATAGATCAGAGTGGAAATGTACAGTTAAGTGACCAGGGTCAGGATTTGTCATAATGGTTATAATGGAAGGTAGCTGGACACCAGTGATGTATTGAGACATTTCACTAATCTCTGGAGGACCACACTTTGATGCAGTTTGTGAGGACACTTTTAATAGTACAGTGGTAAAAGTTAGGTAGGACCTGGAGGGAGATTTCCTTAATTAAATATGCTGTTAAACCTTCTTGATAAGGATAGAGATCCTTAGCGATATGGATACCCAGAAACTTTTGGTCATACAATCCACCTCGAACCCCCTTCATCGTGAATGGGTGTGGATTTATGACCCCTTCTTATCCTCGGATGATCCAAACTAAGTTAATTGGTCTTTTGGTGTGAGATTGTTATTGGAAAATCTTCTCCCCAATTGTTGTAACCGATCAGGCGTAGTATGTGGTGCCATTTACAAATTTGATTATGGAGTTAAATCCATGTATAGGTATGTAGTTATGGCTAAAGAGGAAGTAGAGGATTGGGCCAAAATATATAAAAGGACAAAACAAAAGAATACCAGGGAGGGTTAGGGTTTTGGTTGAAGACTGCCAAGAGACCTACAGCAACATTAAAGGATCTACAGAAATACCTGATAATTTCTGACCCTCTGCATTTGACATCAATCATATTCTTCACATATACTTTATATGCTGTGGGGTGGAGTGGCTATATGGAAGATATTTCTCACATTAAAATTCAAGTACCCCAAATCATGTGGCAAAACATATTATTGGCTGATCTCAAAATCTCTAATAAGTCCATAATTTCAAAAAGTATATTTGGTGCAAAAGAGCAAAGCACCAAAAGAACATCGTGGCAGCAGCATCATGCTTCAGGGTCATTTTTTTTTTCTTTAGGTGGAGTCATATCGCATGAATCATGAATAGCTACAAATACGAATCAATTTTTACTGCAATTCATTTAATTGCCTGGTAGTAAGCCAAAGCTGAATAGAAATTTAATGACCCAAAATATACATGCAGGTTAACAAAGACATGGCTTAACCAAATGAAGATAAATGTTTTTAAATTGTCTAGACAGAGCCCAGACCTGGAAGCAACCTGTGCACTGGAAATGTAAGACAGAGAAGGTAAATATTGCCATGTCAAATGTGCAATGCTGATAGGCATTTATCCAACAATATTATGAGTTGTGTTCTACAAAATCAATATAATATTAATTTATGGATGTGCACAACTTATTAAAACAGGTTTTCTGCTTTCCCTAAAAGGTTTCTGATTGTGTTTAATGTAATTTTTCTACATTGCAATTTCACTTTGAGGGTGGAAAACTTACTGAACTTATTTGTCTTATTTAACTTTTTTAACATCATGAAAACCTGCCATTTTACAATAAGGGCATGTAGACATAATGAATAAAGAATCAAACAAATCACTTCAAAACATTTTTTTGGCAGAGCAAGTATGAAAAAACAAAAACAAATAAAAACAATGCTTATGGAAGCTTAAATAAAGAAAGCTTTTTCACATGCTTTCAAGCAAAGTAGTGGCATGGCTTGTTAAAATAGTCGATGACAAAAACAGACTATTTAAAGGCAATTGAACAGAAAAGTATGCATTTATTCTCTGCTTTATGTTCAAAACAGATGTCTCGTGTTTTCTTTCAGTGGCACTGGTCAACAGTTATAATGTATGTAATGTGATAGTATTAAATGAAAGGGTAAATATTAATAGTAGGTTATTTTACTTTGTAAACAAAGAAATGTATTTTTTCTCCTTTTCGTAATTTCTATTGGGACATGCTACAAAAATAATGAACAATGATGATCATTGATGATTGATTTCTCCCCTTATTCACCCTGGTCTATGATTAAAATCCAGAACAGTTTTTTTCTCTATTCTTTTTCCCTGATCAATCTCTTCTCAATAGAACTCCTTCTCAAAAAACTAAAGTCTCCCAAATTCCCATTCTGTCCTCATTCTGTCTTTTTCTTGTTCCATGACTGAAAAGCCTCTAGTGCACATTTTCTCCTGTTTTTCAAACTCAACTCTTTTGTTCACGTTTTTTATCCATACATATTTTTTTTATGGAGCATTATATAGCACTTTCTTTCTCCATTCTTGTCCTCGGATGTGTCTCTGCCCAGTCATTTTCCCACAATCGTCTTTACTTGGACTTAAAGAGTCCTGTCCTTGGCCTACTCATACTTTAAACAGAATTTTGAGATGTGAGGAACAATTGATAGAGAAGGGTAACAGTTTGAAGAAGTTGGAGACCCATAGTACATGCTGTGATGTGGTGCTGTGATATGGCTGCTGTGCAAAATAAACAAAATGGGACTGTTTTGGAATTGCAAGCCAAGCCTTCCTGATGGTTATCACACAAGCATGAAGTCATCAGATACACAGTGGCTGTCAAAGAGCATATGGGCATCGAAAAACAGATGAACAGAACAAAGGTTGCAGATTACAGGCATGTGCGGGTAGTGTTCAGTTACTTAAGTGAATAATGCAGGGATGGAGATGGCGTTCACTGATTTTTCTTGACAAAATAGGTTTTTATTGAGGAGAGGTGTCTGAGATTGGCCTTTTCAATAACATAAAACCACTGCTTTTAAAACATAAGCTCTTGCCTTTCAAACCCTCCCTTTAAAAAAGGAATAGAAAAAGTAAATTGCATTAAAGAATAAAGAATGTAATACAGTATAACATACAAATAGGAAAAAATGATATTAAATGCTAATCTGATTATATATAAATAAGAAGGTGGTCAGATAAACAGATAATCACTTATCAAGAATCTAACATATTACCAACAAATTGCTTCATAAATAGTCCTAATTGGGAATCTAATTTTAATAAATATGAATTATGTTTCAATTTGAATATGTATTCCACGGTCATTATTTACCAGCTTTTTAAAGAGTACCTGCTTTTTTTTTTTTCAAGCTACTTTAACATTTAAATGCAACCACCAGACACTTAAGGAAATCAATCCGTCATGAACACACTATTTATCGTCACGATTTGAATAAATAATGTCGTTATTGATCAATTTGTTATGTCCTTTAGAATTGTTGAATAGAAACTTATACTTCAAAAAAGTGTAATTTTATTTTCATAGTCCCTTAAAGGAACAACCCAGTTAATTAATTAATGAATTAATTTGATTTGACCGAGACAGGGTTCCGAAAATCTTACGTCTGTATTCTGAAATAAAGACTGACATCTGAATAACGATGCGTTGAGTTTGGATATTAGCTTCACATTTTGCATTCCTTTTGCATACCATTAGCACGAACTAATTTGACCACAAAGTACTTAATTTGTGTATACACTGTGTAATGTGTATCCATTTGTGGTTCTGTCACCGTCATGATGAGTCCTCCTTGGTTTACTTGTATGGTCAGAAGCTTACGCAACCCTGACAAATACTCAGGTTTGTTTGTTATAATGTAAAGCTGTAATGTCGTAAAAGTATGTGTAATTCAAACCACACACATGCATACACCGAGACTCTGTGATGACTTTCTGATGCCTCATCTGAGAATTTAAGCTCTGTCTGAACATTTTGTTTAAGAGTGCCGTTTAGTCTGGATGCCGAACGCTGTTTGGTGTACAAAGCACTTTATGGGTAGTGTAAACTAAGCATGGAGTGGATGGATTTTGGCCAGGTTTGTGGCTGGCTCATTAGAAAATGCTAATTTTTCCATCTGTTTTTTTGTTCGTTATTGTTTAAGTTAAATGAAGTAGCTGCAACAGAATGGCTGAATTGTGTGAACCCAAGTGTGATAATATGATATATGATTATCTACAGTTTATATACAAACCAGGGATGCTGGAGTTTATAGTGTATCTGGTTTAGTAGTCTCTCTCTCTCTCTCTCTCTCTCTCTCTCTCTCTCTCTCTCTCTCTCTCTCGCTCTCTCTCTCTCTCTCTCTCTCTCTCTCTCTCTCTCTCTCTCTCTCTCTCTCTCTCTCTCTCTCACACACACACACACACACACACACACACACACACACACACACACACACACACACACATCCTGAGGGAGGAAGTATTTTTTATAAGACTAATGAACTTTATTCTTCTTCTTGTCTTTCTCATTGTTCTGTTGTAATTAATAATGGAGCTGATTAATGCTATGTCATAAATCCTATGCTAACTGTAACTTCTGTAACTACAGAAAACCATGTAAATTGTTATTTATGTATTTATTTTTTTATAAATAATAAAACACCTTTTTTTTCATTTGTAATTTTTTTAATGCTTAATTTTGTAAGCATCAGATACTAATTTGTGTGAATCTATTTGGAAAGTTAAAACTACATTCTATATTTTATTATTGTCTGAAATGTGTACGAGTTAAATTCCAGAGCAGCACAGGTTCTCCAGTTGGCTCTTGAGCTGGGGTTAATGAATGTGAAGAGTTGCATGTCCCCCCCATGCTAATGTGTCTCAAGAGTGTCCAATTGACTGCAAGGCCAGTGTGGGTGCAGGTTTCCATTCCAATCCAGCAGGAGCTACACCTGATTTTGCCAGTTTAATGAGGTGGCCTTGGTTTAATAGTAGCCTTAGGTGTGGCTTCCCACACTGGGGCATACTGGATAAGATTGGACTCCCTTTCTTTCAGGTTCTTTTGTTTTTACAAAGTGTTCCCAGTGTTGCTTACAAAACATGAATGACTTTCATTTAGAGCTTAGTAGTTTTCTTAAGTAATTTAGCTGACAATATAATACGATCAAGTTTAAACATGAATTTAAATAAAAGTCCTAAATGAAAGAGTTATATAAATATCTAGAGGGTTATCACCATATAATTCTTTATGTGCTGCTCAGAACTATTACAACGTTGCCTCTGAAGCTTTGTTTATAATATTTGTGGTGAGGTATGCTCCTAGATGATTTGATCCTTGATGATTTATAGATTTATTTAGGTTACTGTGTATTTGGAGAAGAGCTCTCATTTATCTAAACAAACACTTTATATAATGATCATTACAGTTTTACTGCAGTAACACTGAATGTTTTTGTCAGCTGAAAGCAGCACCTGGGAGGCGCATGTCTTTCAATCTTTCAATTGAACGCCTTTTATGATTTATTCCGCTCTACTCAAATAAAAACAGTCATTTTCCAATGTTTAAAAAAAGCACATCACTTCCAGCTATCACAACAAAATTAATAAGGGAACAATGTTTAATAGCAAAAGAAAGATATGTCTATGGTCAACACACATCTCCAGGTTGTTTTCTCAGGTTCCTTTAACAATTGGTGCTTTGTGCTATCAGCAGTTCACAGTACATGTTGTGTGCTTGTAAAAGCTTTAGCAAATGAGGGTGTAGTTTAATTTCATAATGAATTGGAATGGAAATAAATAACATATGAAAGACAAGCTCTAGGGAGATATACTTGGAAAAGAAAACCACATAATAGAAGTGCCGCAAAGAAAAAATAACTCATGTTTATATGCTGCTTAGTTGCCTTTAGTAACAATTAATTTGAACTGTGTAAATCCAGCACTATAAATCAAGCATGTATTGTGTTTGAAGTTACATATACATGACTTGTTTTATATATATTTCACCTTCTCCTAGTTGTTTTTCTTATTATCATAATCTTATTTACTTCATCAATTTATTTATTTTCATTACTTTTTCGAGCAAATCCTCTCTGCAGTGCTGTTCAATCGAAGCGATAACAAACCAATAAGAACAAAGGGAAAAAAGCTTTTTTTCTATTGTGGTCTAATGAAGTGTGGAGTTGACTGTAGATTTGGCTTTATCTGCAGGCTTGGCTGTTTCAACTAGTTTCAGTCAACTAGTTTCTGCAACAACAAAATACACAAATGTAAAAGTGGGAAATTGCTTTTTGCTGTAAAACTTAAAGAAAATGATTAGCTAAGGCTTCCAGGCATTGGGGCTTTCATTCTCCCACAATATATAGCAGATCAATCTGATAATAAAAATCTGCCATGCAGATATCTGACTGCACATAGAAGACTTGTATCTGTCAGGTTGCAGACCTTGCTTTAACATCAGTTGCAATTTAAGCCCACCTGGTGGTTGATGTAAAATACCCATGTGTTGTCGTTCTGCACTAGTAAATTTAAGCCCATTTTAGGAGCTCCTGGAATTAATGCAGCATAAGCCTGCTTTTATTTTGAGAACATTAATATGTTGATGTCAAGGCTTGGTCAAGTACTAGACCAGTGCACAAGAGGTGAGCTCAAACTTCTACAAACAACTGCAAAAAGGATGGCATACATTAATCCTTTTTAAATCTTGGACCAAGTAAATTGTTCATGTGGTTCAATTTTCATGATCATAATACACAAGAATTAAGACCAGTGTACTGTATAAGGTTTTAGGTATAGATGTTTTATATGCATGAGGACTGGTGATAGAAGTAATATATTTCTGAGTAAAAGTAAGGAGCAGTCCTGTGATATCCAAACAGATTTGCTCCAAGAATTGAGTGTGTGCAGTACAGAACTGATGGATTTTTTAATGGTACCATTAGATTTCAAATATTAATTTGGCAGTTTTATTAGTAGAAACCCTTAAAAACTGATATGTTCAGTCTATGTACCATGATCACAGATTATGATGAGAAGAAAATATGCAGATAATCAACAATTGACAAAATAACGGGGTACACCAGCCATGTACACTTACTTTACTGAAAAAAGCTCACAAAGTGTATGAAACTCAAATAAAAAAATCCTCTGGTTCACGTGGCTGAATATGGCTAAATGAACTGTTTGTTTTTTTGTACACGATGTCCACCTGAACAGGGGCTTGAGCCCAGGTGACTGATGTCTGCGACAGATACATTACCATTATTGTGTGCTCTTAATTGTGTGTGTGTGTGTATGTGTGTGTGTGTGTGTGTGTGTGTGTGTGTGTGTGTGTGTGTGTGTGTGTTAGAGTTAGTTAAACACCTCTATTTTCTCTATCTTATCTCCAATATAGAGTCTGCTGCAAGGAAAGCCATTGGTAAGATGCAAAAAAAAAAAAAAAAGCAGAAGAAAAAAAAACACCTTCATTGCATGAATTATTGGTGCATGTGTTTGTGCCTGTGGGAGTGTACAGTGCATCTGGAAAGTGTTCACATGCCACTGTGCTCATTAGGACCTTCAATGCTGCAGAAATGTTTCTGTACCTCTCACCAGATCTGTAACTCGATACAATCCTGTCTTGGAGGTCTACAGACAATTCTTTGGGCTTCATGGCTTGGTTTGTGATCTGACATGCACTGTTAACTTTGAGACCTTATATAGGCAGGTGTATGCCTTTCAAATCATGTCCAATCAACTGAATTTACCAGAGGTGGACTCCAATCAAATTGTAGAAACATCTCAAGGATGATCAGTGGAAACAGGATGCACCTGAGGTCGATTTTGAGTGTCATGGCAAAGGTTTTGAATACGTATGTACATGAGATCATCGTTTTATATTTTTAATACAGTTTTTGAACACACTTCTTTTTAACGTTGTCATTATGTGGTATCGTTCTTAGAATTTTGAGGAAATAATTAATTTAATTAATTTTGAAATAAGGCTGTAACATAACAAAATGTGGAAAAAGTGAAGTGCTGTGAATACTTTCCAGACGCAAGGTACGTGTGTCTCTTTTTTATATAGTTAGATTTTAATATTGATGTTTCAGAACAAATTTTGCATTCACCAGAGAAAGTACAGAGAAAGCAAATAATAAAATAATTATTTGCAAAGTAGAGGCACTAAAAGAAAACACAAGTCAAAGAAAAGTAAAGAATATAAATAGACTAGCTTTAACATTCCTATCTTCATGAATGGTAATGAGATGGTGTAAACTTCCTTTTGGAAGAAAATAGCCTACTAAATTCACACACTGTTTTGGGAAAATTCCTGGTCTTGTCTTGGAATGTCTTTCACTCGTGGAATACATGCTACATCACACCTGTTTTTTTTTTATTTATGAAATTAACCTATTAAATTAACTTATTGTGTATTTATGTTTGGCATATATTTTTCATTTGTTTGAGCCATTTTTAATCTCTGACAATTGATTTCTGTCTGAAGGCCCTTGAACGAGAAGAAGCATCACAGCTGAATTCACAGATCTCAGAGCGATTAAAAGTCCTTGAAAAAGAGTTGACCTTCCATAAAGAAGAATCTGGAAAATCTAAAGCAGAGGTGGATAGACTTATGGGGCTTCTTAAAGAGTTGGAGTCGGAGCGTACCCAAAAGGACAAGGCAATCTTTGAGCTAGAGAGGTAACTCTTATATCCAACATATAGTTTTTTGCTAATCTTTAATTAGTTACTGACTTTTACATGACTTCAAGTCTATTGTATATCCTATGTCCTATGTTTCTGGACTGTGTTTAAAACACCTTTTTTTATGAACTCTTATTGTGAGCAAATGAACAATCTGACCCTGACCTGTTCCTCAGCTTGTAGTAAATACATCAGTTATCTGGCAGTTTAGAAATACTTGTGTAACTGTACACTGTAAATGTGAGCTATCATGTGTCTTCGTGAACTCAATGGCTTAGAACTTATTTCCTGTTGAAACATGAATGATGCATCTTTAATAGAGTTTGTTATGCAGCCAACACAGCAGCAGCAGAAGCCACTTCACTCCTTCACTGTGGCAGAAAGAATGAGGAAAGAAACACATATCTTCTCCTTCTCTCTAATTACTGGCAAACAAGCACACAATTACCCAGTGATTTACACATTGGCAGTGTCTGGGTTAGGACAACAAACAGTGACACACACCCACAGCAGTCCATGCATACCCAGCGATACACAGAATGATTTAGTGTCGGCGTGTACCCGGATTAAAGACTCTGGTTCCAAACTAGAAAGGGGTTGTGGTTTCTTGATAGTATACGCTGTGGGGGGCCTGGAAAGTGCTAATATGTTTGTCAGCTATGGTCTGTGTGTTATGAAGATTACTTCCATTTTGCAGTTGGTGGATATACACTCAGTGGCCACTTTATTAGGAATACTATACTAATACTGGGTAGGAAACGCTATGCTGTCAGACATAACGTCAGTTCTTCATGTTATGGATTCAACACGGTGTTGGCACAGTTCCTTTGAGATTCTGTTTAATGTTGGAATGATTTCATAACCTAATTACTGCTGTTTGTCACATTTTTACATATTCATGCAATGAATCTCTTATCCCAAATTTATGTGTTCATGTGGGTTCAGATTTGGTGACTAGGGACACAAGTAATGTACACTGAGCTCAATGGACCAGTTAGCAATAATACAACAATACAAAGATTCTCTGAAATATTCCACTATTACACCAGCAGCTGCATAATCCAATAACAGGCTGGGCCGATAGATTCATGCTGCTGACACCAAAATCTATCGAATACACCTACACAGAGAATCCAGGTAATGTGTTTTTTTTTTCAAACTTCAACTGTCCAGTTTTGGTGAGCCTACACCCACTGTAGCTTTATATTCCTGTTCTTGGCAGGGATGTGGATCCGTGTATGGCATTTGTTCCTGTAGCCATTCCAGAAAAAACACGTCTCAGTGTCTTGTGTTTTCTTAGAAGCTTTTTTTGTCACCATAATAAGGAGTGGTTACCATAGCCTTCCTTACCAGTCTAGCCATTTTTCACAGGTCCCCTTTCATCAAAAAAGCTATTCAGTTAGTATATTATATTTTTTCAAAATATACTTAGTCATGCCTGTTGTTTGTATTTACATAGAAAGCTTATTTTTATTAGATTTTTAACTTTTATACATTAAATTAGGGTGCCATCTGTTTTCATAAAAATGTATTCTAAAATAATGTTATTTATTTATTATAATACAGTTTCACTAAACGAGAAGATGTTTATTGCCATTGCTATTGTATTTTTTTTTTTTTAGTGAATTTGAATAAAATGCCTGGGGAAGTTTCTTATAATACATTGTTAAAATTTTTCCCATTTTTCCTGAAATTGTTCCTGACAGAGCTTGTGTTTACCTACTCAGTCAGGTTTGTGGGCCTTCTTGCTTAGACAGCCATCTTCTGTTTCAGTTTGCTTAGTTTAGGTTAGGACTTAGGTTAGGGCTTTGTGATGGACAATTTTTTTACAGCTTTGAAGATATGCTTAGGACCATTGCTCTGGCAGATGGCTTGAGGTTTTGTTTTAGTATTTTAAAGTGCACCAGATACCTTTCAGCAAACACCCCCACAACATGATGGTGCAATTACTATGCTTCACAGCAGGGATGGTATTGTTGGTATTGGTATTGCTGAAATTAATTTTTCACATTTTTGCAACCAACCCCCCCCCCCCCCCCCCCCTTCATGTAGTGGCCACTCTTTCTGTGTTTATTTAATTGAGTGTATGACATTGCAGCTATAATTGTTGTACCTATATACATTTATGCTATAATGCAATAACTACAACATCCCATCACCTCATGCTTTTTGTTCAACTCTTTGTTTGCATTACTTGTTTCACCTTGGTCACATATTTATACTGGAAATAACAGGTGGCAAGAGAACAAAGAACACAGGTGGAATTTTGCAGGGGTTAAACGGTAGGATGGCACCACCCCCACCCCTATCCAGAGGTAGAGTCTGAGGTGTCTACCATTATGATGAACTGTTGAACATCTGGCCTCCACAGTCCAGAAAAAGGGTTTAGAGGAGGAGGCGAGTCAAGTAAGGAAGGAACCCCAACTGGATGTAGTCGCAGATAAAGAGGTGTTGGCAAAGCCTAAAAAGTGTGCCATTCCACAACCATAAACCACAACTACAACAATATTCTCAGGGCCTGCTCAGACTCACCTGTTTTTGATGATATATGCTGACAAACTGAGTGACAACACATGGAATTTACATTTCTTAACTTTGACGAACAGCTGATTCTTTATCACCTGCTGTAAGACTTGACCTGGGTACTTGGTATTTGTTCTTAACTGTAATGTTGCTCATGGCATGATTGTTATTGCAAGACAAAGGAATGCCATTTTTCTTGCCCATGAAGAAGAATCTGGCACCTTGGGGGAAGACAAGGGTTGGATAAGACCTGCTGCCAGTAAATCACTGATGTTTTTTTCCATGGCTTCCCTTACTGGATGGGGCAGATTAAATAATCTCTAGGAAGGTAAAGGGGCTACAGGAAGAAAAAGTTAAATCATATGGTCTGTGTGGCAGTAGGAGGAGGACCAGTGGTACTTGAAAATAACAATAGACATGTCTGCATGTTTAAGGTCAGTAGAGTATCTGGTAGTCCCTGGGGCAGACTGTAAGCAGGTTGACCGGTAAAAAGCTGCTTTAGTTAGCTGAGCTTTTAGACTTTGGCAGGTGTATAGGAACAGACCCAACTGGCCACAGTAGACACACTCACCCACCTCCAGTAGGTCATGTTCAGTGGGAGTAAGCTGGGCCCCGGCAGGTTTATGGATTCTTCCTTAAACAGGGCAAAGTTGGATGGGGATCAATTATTGGGTGTATGGCCAATGACCTAATCGACTGTGAAATGGTGGACTGAGGTCCCCAGAGAAGCAATGGCTCAATGGCAGCTTGGTTGGATTATTCACTGTGCTGTTCCCACATGTTGTTGTCAAGTTGGACAGCAAAGAGTACCAGCAAGTTGAGAGAGTCTGACTCATTTTTTAAAGCCAGTTTTTTTCTTTTAAAGCATCTCTGGGACCATCTAGAAATGCCTTTTGGAGAGTTGCAGCACTCCATCCAGGTTCCTCTGTTAGAATGCAAAATTCCACAAAAATACTCAATTCCTACAATTCCTTGATGAAGAAGGGTGCATACAGGGCTTTCAAAGGGCCATAATCTATGCCAAAGCAATTCCTATAACTAGGTCAATGAGGACGAAGACATTCTCCTCATCAGTAGTCACTGGTAGAACACAATGCAACACTGGAGCAGGATTGACTTGCACTTCCCCAGGGCACCAGAGTACGTTTCTGGGTCAGGAACATGTGTTTCACATGACAATTTTGACAAGGTCGGAAGGGCCGTGGGTGAAGGCACTGGATGAACCTAAGAAGGAGAGCCCAAAGTTTTTTGTTGTGTGAGTTTAAACAAACTATATATATTAAAATTTTTAGTATATTTTATTATCTTATGTGTCAAGAAAGATTTGTCTATATTGCGTATTTCTATGAAAAAATTTATACAAATCAAAACAGTAATAGGTTTCCATAATGTTGTTGATAATCTTCCTATTCAAGCCTTGGTTGCAGAAAGTATTGCATGGTACAGGAGGCCATGATATACAGTATATCAAGTAAGAATTGAAGACATTTTAATTAGACTAGCCTGCATTACTAATGTGAAGAATGGCTTGTTAATGCTTTTTCAATTGCACAAGAGAGAAGTATGAAGCACATTCATTCAAAGTGTCATATCACAGGTCAATCTGCATAATTGTTTGAAACAGGTGTAATTATTAGAGTCACTTTGTTGATCTCCTGCTGTCGCACTTTGCATATGCACCACCATATTTATACTTTAAGTAGCAGCATAGTCACTGGCACTATCAAAGAGGTGCACATGTGTATGTACGTGTGTGTGGTTGTACTACAGAGAGATGGATAACAGGGATGTTCAGAAGGCTGTTGAATTTGGCAAGCTGTGTTTGGCTGCAGTAGATTCGTCTTGGCTGCCACTCTATTTCTCTTGAAATGTGTTTCCTATTTCAGTCAGAAAGAGCATCTTCTGCAACTCTCTATCTGTCTCTCTTCCGCTTTCTTATCTCTTGTCTCTTTTTCTGGGATAAGCCACTGATAACAGTGTTATATACCCCCTCCTTGCTTCATAATATTTATTTTATTATAAACCCACTTTATCACTATGCAAACACACCCAGCATTTGTCAGCCTCCCCCAACTGATGTACAATGTCAGTTTAGGAAGTTCACTGATTTAAAGAGCATAAAATTGCCTCCCTAAAGCCTTAAAAATGCTTGATTAATTAATTTATTTAACAATGGAATAATGAGTCTTAAATATAGTAGTGTCATGAGGTTGCAGAATCAACTATACACACCAGATACTGAAGTAATTTTGAAGCATTGAAGGGAAGAATAGCCAAGCTGTATTACTTGCTATATTTTATCATACAATGGTATCCTGACCCCTCACTCTTTCCCCTATCCTCTTCATCCTCCCCCCCCCCCCCCCCCATGGCTAAAAACTCACATACTGTGTTTTTTTTCCGGATGTGGAACTGCTGCAGTTTTATCTTTCTCTACACTTCTTTAACAACCTCACGTGAACGATCTGCCACTACTTGAACGCTATCAATCACATAGCTTTTTATTATAGGCTTAGAATGTCGATTCTTTGTGTTACCGAGCTCAGTTTCGCAATTATACCCAATGACTGCAACTACCAGTTGATTGTTAAAATTCCTGTCTAGCCCAGTAAGTGTTCCCACTCTGCATGCTGAACTTGCTCACATTTGCTATCTACTTGCCCACATTTGTTATTTATCTCTCCTTTGGCCTCGCTTCAAGCCTTGCTGACTTTTTTTTAATGTTTTTTGGAACATCTGACCCTGACATCGTCTACTCCTTATTGGGTAAAAAGGCTTTTAAGAACTTAATGATTGGGCCATTGCCCTCTTTAACCTTCTTTCCCTATTTCCTTCATATGCTATCTCATCTACAAAATACAGCAGTTATCATTCACGTTTCAATGCTTACAAAATCGGTTCCATTTCTGGCCAGTGTCATTTGGAACACCGCCACAGAACATGGAAGTGATGTTGTCTTGACAAATTAATTTTAACTGAAGCAGGCAAAAAAGAAATTTTCCAGAATCAATAAATCAACTATTTATACAAAATTTGTTATTTAATTTTACTATTTATTTTGTTGATGTTGTCTTGAAAAATTAATTTTAACTGAAGCAGGCAAAAAAGAAATTTTCCAGAATCAATAAATCAACTATTTATACAAAGATTGTTATTTAATTTCACGCTTGAGATGTTGTGCAGTAATTATACCAGCTATACCAGCTTTGACCTCAAGGGGCATGTGATAGTGTATGTGAAGAAACAGAAAGAAAAGCATGTTATGCTAATACTGTTCATGCTTTCAAGGATGTTTTGACTTCCATTATGGATTTGGATTACTCCTTTGAATTAAATTCTTATGATGCTTACATAAATATGTATATGTGTATATATATATATATATATATTAAAATGATTATATATTATATTTCTGTGGCCCTTGATGGATCCTTCTCACACACACACACACACACACACACACACACACACACACACACA
>JAAIIK010000413.1:355728-374096 GCA_014706435.1 Silurus glanis
GAAAGAAAGAAAGAAAGAAAGAAAGAAAGAAAGAAAGAAAGAAAGAAAGAAAGAAAGAAACTGCAGACAGTTGCTCTGATTAATGCATTTACCCTTTACAGTAAAAGTAAAGCATACTTTGTTATTGTTGCACCACCAGAACTGAATGTTGTGGCTTTTTTTATTGTCATAGTTTTTGTTGGTTCACTGACCCTGTGCTATGCTTGAAGACAAAAAGTTACTGGGGCAGAGGGTGTGTCATCCTGCCTGCATGTACACATAGATGTCCTGTGTCGACTTTCGGGAACGTATTTACACCCAGTCTAATTGTTCATTATTTCATAGGTAAAATAGCTAAAAAGGACAGGAAGGGCAGGTATGATATGAATGTGCGAGGATTGGACTTGGTGGCTGACTGGGGGGTGGCTAAAGAATGCACTCAATAGAAGATCCTCATAGTATAGTGTGTGTGCGTGTCTGTATTTGTATTTGAAGGGCACATACCCAAAGTGTTTGTTCTCACGTAAGAGCGTTCCTTTACGCATGATGGTCACAGTTGCGGTGTTTTGAATAATAATACAACACATCATCCATAAATCTTTAAAGACAAAAGGCTAAAAAAAAAACAAACGACGTGCAAGACACACAAATAGGTGCATACACATGCACATATCCATCTTCAATATCAACATCCCAGCTGTGTGTTTGTTCAAGCTAGGTTGATGGAATGTGTACAGCTACTTTCTTTCTCATTCTAGCTCAGATTTCTATCAGATAAAAAAGGCTTTTTTCTAATCTTGCTTCATTTGCTTACTCTCTTAATCCACTCTTTTGCCTTTCAAACAATACTGTAACACATCAGCCTGCATTTGGGGGCAGAGGAAGTACCCAGCTCCATTAGGCTGCCCATAAAGAACATATGTGTGTAACTCAATAGCTAAGGTAGCCGTCTATGAACATTTTAGCCACAACACACATACACAAATGCACATGTAAGCAAGAGAACACAAACAGATTTAAATATACACACACTTCTAAAGATACTTGGTTATAAATACCCATATGCACACTACACAAAAAGCATCATGCACATAAAAATACAAACACACACGCTTTATCAGTATCATCTTGCTGTGATACGCATTTCTCTCAGTGCTATTAAGTTTCTCTGGGGGGTACGTGGGCCACAGTAATGACCCACCAGAAGAATGACATAAAAACGAAGGAATGTCAGAATTAGCCCCCAGGAAAAAAAAAAAAAAAAAAAAAAACTTAAATGGCACATGGAATTCATTATGTTTATTGGTACACAACTGCTACATATAAGCCCCTCTCCTTGTTCTCGTTCGTCCTTTTCCGGAAAAATGCACTCTCTTTGAATGCCAGAGAAAAAAAGGGCTTTTTATCTTAAGAGGTGGTTAAAAACAAAAAAAGCTGTGCTTGTCCTGTAGCCACAGAAGGTTTAATGCACCTTTTATGGTGAATGCCGGACCAAAAGTGAGTCACTGCCTCTGAGTTCTAGGTTAAATTTATAGTGCGTCAGTGTGGATAGGATGCAAAAGTTGTGAGTGGTAGTGACTTTTAAAGCAGAACCTGGGAATGTGAATATTTGCTATTAAATGTTTCGATTAGCCATTATAGAACAACATTATTATTTATGTCAGGGGTAGGCAAAGCAGAAATTTATTGGTTAACCCAAAAGGCCACTAAAATGCCCTATACATGCTTGAAAACTTACTCGGCTACACAAAGTGGACGCTTCTATAATGTAATTGTAAAATATTTCATATTTAAAATTTAGGTACAACATTTTTTTTTGTACTCCTGGAAAAAAACTGTTTTGACTGCCAGATTTGGTGTTTTCTCTTCACACTATCTGGTTATTTCCTCTATATATTATATATTTTTTACATCAGGTTGACAATGTGCAGAAAGCAGGATAATTCTATGACAGTTATCTTGTCTCGGTTGATGTTTCTAGTGCTGTAGGTGATGAGATTTGGAAGCATGTGCTATAGATCCAGCCTTGAGGCGATAGTGTATTTAAATGACAAATACTGAATAGGCCAAATCAAAACTTTAGTTTTGGAAAAGTCAGTAATGATTACATCTTTACTAGATAACTATGCATAAAAAAGCTATTATTTAAAAATAAGTTATTTACTATCCATTAGTCTAAAATCCAAGATTTATGTGTATGCCATTTTTTAAAAGGTACTTGGGCTTTTTACATAACTTGCAGAGAAATATGAGAAGGAATGACCTTGTTTGAACGTATTAAACATTTTTATAAAAATGGATTGAAATGTTATATTTTATAATAATCTTTTAGCGACAGCAGATCAGACAAGCAATGGTGAGCTTCTTCCTTTATAAATAATGATGTCATTATAACATATATATATATATATATATATATATATATATATATATATATATATATATATATATTACTTTAAATTCTAAATGTTTCCTGTTTTTGCATGTTCTTGTTAAATATGCATTCTGAAAATGGTCACTTTTTTCTGACACCAGTGTGGCCTTCTTCCCCTACATTCCATTGCCATCCTCTTCATCATTCTAGAGTTTGGTTTGGCCATTCCCTAACCATCTGACTTTTGTTTAGTGAAAGATGGATGGATGGCTGGAATGCTAACTGTGGCAGCTAACTTTAGTGGGCTGCGGTGAGACCTGAGGCTGGTAATTGCCGGCAGCCAACATGACTGACTTTTTGTTTGAGCTTGTTGCCTCTAAGCAGCCTGCCTAGTGCCAGAGATAACAAACTGCAATTAGAATGGCTCAGGCTGCTGTTCAATTCTTTTTCTGTACAAAAAATGAACAAATAAAAAAAACAGTAATGAATCTGTTACACACTTATCAAACATATCACTTTCAGTCATGCCTGCCAATTCGTACAAATATATATATTTATATATATAAATATTTTTTTCGTTTCATTTATTTTTTTTTTTATAATATGTCTGTTAGCCTAGTAAAGCTTTACTTCAGGGACTGGCATAAGGGTGTGGTTCAGGTTTGTGTTTGCTTATATATGGGATGTTTTTCTATGCCCATTTATGTCTGAGTCAGAATCCTGTATGTGTAGGTGTCTAAGGTGTGAGCTGCATTAGTAAGACAGAAATCTGGAACGCGAAACTAATCTTCAACCTTATTATTTCAGCTTGAATGAGAGATTGATAGACATTTAGAGAGGAGATCTTTGTTTTTACATGCTTCTCAGTTCAGGTTAAAAATAAAACTTCATATATAAAGATTATTAAAAGGACAGTTTTACTTTCACGCACCTTGATAATTATACCTTTTAGCATTTTCATAAACCTGTATTTTAAAGCAATAATTTAAGTATCCTATAAGGAATTACACTTGAATAAGTGCTTTTTTTGTATATACTGACATATATTGAAAGTATATTTAATTGTCAAGTCATGGTATATTATTTATATATTCTTGTACTCTGAAGCAGAAATCCCTTTTAATTTATGCTTTAATATAGCATACAGGACATATCTTAAGTATATTAGATTTAAATTATTTATTACTTCAAAGCAGTACATCCCTGACTTGCTCCTCCCCACTGTAATACATTGCAGTTGCAAAGGTGGTGTTTACAATTGTAATTGTATTAGTGAGAAGTACCAATGCAGGTTTCAAATTATTCATAGTGACTAATACAGACAAATACGGTTTAGTGAAGGACACCATTGAAATGTACCAATGTTGTGAAAGATTTTTAATGTGTGCTTGTAGTTCAGCTGGTCATAAAAGATGTGCTTGGTTTCTAGATGACAATCTGGTGTTCTTTTTTCTATTTCCAGCAATAAAGCAAAACATAGTAGTCTTTTTTGTTCATCTACATATCACTTGTAAAGCTAGATGTTGTCACAGGTGTTCATACATTTTCCATTTTATTTACAATCTGGTGTGATTAGCAAATTTATAAAAAAAATAAAAGCCTGTCTAAAACAAGTTATAAGAAGAACTATTGGTTTATTCTCCAGGCATCCAGTTCAAAACATTGTTCTCCTCTGTTGAGTCTGTGGTGCAGATCCAAAGCGGTAATGTGCAGCGCCAGTGCAAAACAAAACATAACAAGTTCAAAATTATGTTTTATTTAATGTCATAAACTAATCACTAAGCTAAATGTTTTCGTCATTAAGTTAATTTATTAGCTTGGATACTGGAAGTCTGCAAGGAAGGAATGTTACGAAACTGGACTTTTTAGTTGAATATGGCAAAACCACATTAACCTTAGTGTGTTGTTGAGAAGAGCAAGGAAAAGATATATACATTGAAAATAATATAAAAACGCATTATTTTTTATTTTAAACTTAAAATGTTTTTAAAAACCAAGGAAAATTGCAATCTTTATACTCTCTCTATACTCTCTGTTTTATTGAAGCTTTTAGTTACCTTTCTGGTGTTGGTTTAGGTATAGTTATTTTGTTCCTTGACTTGAGTTTAGTGAATAATACAATAAATAAAAAAATAAAGGTAATTTAGGTGCAATTATTGGGAAAAGCATTATTCAAATATATTTGTGTGTAGTGCCTTTTTGTTTCTACAAAAAAGCTAAGTTTTTTTTTTTTTTTTTTTTTAAGTAGAACTCTTGTTATAGTAATAAGTATTATTATATCATATTTAGAATCAGAATTTTTTTATTGATCCCACAGGAAAATATTTGGAAATTTATATAGCATTATAGTTACAACAAATAGTCTATGAACCCTTTTATGCTTAGCATTTGAAAAATGCAGAATTGGCAAAAAGGTTTCTTATTCAGTGGTATGCTCTTCACTAATTTCAGACATGATGGGATTGTAATACTAAACTTATTCTTTAATAGTTATATTCTTTTGTTGTCAGTATTAACTCATACCTTAAGTACTGGGACCTCCTAATGGCCTGACAAACCTTGCACCTGTTTGTGTTGTTGGGAAGGTGTTTGTTTTCCTAACATATATATCAGCTTGAATCTATAAAACTGAGATCATTCCCAGATGATGTGTAAAATGCTTTTTTTAAATCACAAGGTCAGTGTGTGGTCTGACAGCTATATTACAGGTTTCATAGATGAAGCTTGAGTCATTTTCTGTGTGAGAAAGTGTGATTCAATGTAATTTTCAATGTTGTGTAGCATTATGGCAAATCATTAATCATCATATATAGGACAGGGACGTATATAGACCTGAATTTGGAGCAATGATCTCATGTGGCCCCTGAGGGCCACAGCAACACAAGGAAGACATTTTTCTCCTCTATGAGTCGACATAATTTGTGTCACGATGCAATGAGTCACATCCACCATTGTCAATGCAACACCATGTATCGCCATTTACTAGCACAAGTAAATCATGTGACCAGGCTAACTCATGGCTTATAATGTATTGTAATGTGTGAAAAATTGTATGTGGAGCATCATAACAAAAATGTTCTATAAACAACATGTGGCTATTATGTGTTTATAGAACCATAGTTACACATGTAACATGGTATTCTATTTCATTCCTCCTTCCGCATGCATTTAACACCTAGACAGACAATTTAAAAGTGTGACACTATAAGATAAATTTGCAGGATTCATTTCAACATTCTTGGTGGCATCCATAAATCAAATTAGTAAAGAGCCATTATGTTTAATGACTTATCATCCAACCTCATCAGAACCTCATCAACCTCCTCATCAGTGTACCAGTTTTAGGTGAGTATCTGACTATTAAAAATATCCCTGAACATATAAATGCCTAAATATATCGCTTTCTCCAGTCAAACTAACAGCATTTGACTCACACCATAGATCAGTGAAAGCCTTCATGACCAAATTGAGTAGAACTGTGCATGCTGTACCATAAGTTGCACAGTTCAAACCATTACCATTTTGAGGGTGGATAGCAGTGCGAGTCTGCCGGCAGTGCATGTGAGCTTGTAAAGACAAAATCTGATGTGTTTCTGACACAGTGCTGAAACCAAAGTTAAACATTGTAGTTCAACTGTCAGTTAGGAAATGTCTGCCAAATGTGGCTCCAGATAATAACATGCTTTAGAGAGACTCTTCCCAATTCCTCCTTCCTGAGGAAGAAGTAATGAATGTTTTTCAGATCTTAGAACAAGCTTTCACACCATGGCTTGACCACCTTTCTCACATTAGTGGGATATAGGTACTGGTGGTAAATATGGATTGTACAAGCATCCTTCCAATGGACATTAGGCATTGTAAATCTCTGTTTACACCTTTTTTTTTCTGCCCAGATGAAAGAACTAGGGTTCAAGATAAGATTCAATTCATTTTCAGTAACTGCTTTATCCTCTTTTGGGTAATGGTGAATTCAGAGCATATCCTAGGAACACTGGATGGTTGGTGAACTGTGCATTATATGTTCATTTCTGTACACATTTGTTGGTACATGCCAAACTAATGTGAATACATTAGTGAAAATAGAGGTCAGAATCACATACCTCACCAAAAGTTGATGTACCCACAGCATATACCTATTGAAATAATGTGTTAAATTTGCTTATCATGCACATGCACAATGGTTATAAGCAAATCTGTATAGCATCAACATCAGTACTTTATCAGGGAGCATAAATGTTTTTGATTTTAGCAGTGCCAGCAGTGATTTGTAGTCTCTTTACAACGTGACTCTGCTTTTGACAAACCTCAATAGATGCATTTGACTTTTACACACACTGATTACAATTCCATACATCAGCAGCCACATGAGTATTTTTTTTTTTCCAACTTTGCATATTAGACAAACATGTCTCTAAATGTTGTTTACTTTGCAGTTACTAGTAGGACCCCTGAGGCATGTTTTCTCAAGGTAATGATGCAAGGCATCATCTAGGCAATAAGCCTTGCCCATTATTCTCCTGAGTTATGCAAAACAGAGACAGATTGCTTCAATTGTATGGCTGTCCCATTTTTGGCAAATTTACACTTGCATTTCAGCAACATGAATTAAACATTCTTGAGTCCTGAGAGCTTATATCTCTCTTGAGAACACGGCTATATCATTTCTAATTAAACTTTTCTGGTTGAGGAGATTCCAGAAGGTGAAGTATTGAAAGCTTTGCTACAAACTAGTTTGGCTTTTTAGAGTACTGCCAGTAAGAAATGGATTCCCAGACCTAAAGGTCATACGTTGGTGGCCTTGTTGACTATTTCTTTGATGTTGCTTAATGTTTTGTGTTACTCTTAGCTACACTTTAACTAAGCTATTGCAAGTGTCTTGTAATGTTCACATACAAACATAATGGTAATAGGAGGCTGTTTAACATCTCTTCTTTTTCTTCCCCTATTGTGTATCTGAAAGCTTTGATCTATGAACTGGTATCAGAAAGATTTGAGACTAGCTCTGTTTACAAGAAAGTACTTTATTTATCTACGTTTAGACACTGTCAACTTCAAAATAGTCCCCTTGCATGGCACTCTGATGATCATCATGCACATGTTGCCTAATGGTTTCGTCATTTTCAGGGGTTAAGCTCGTATTCTTAATCTCTCATCTTCTTCCAGTGATGTTCTTCCACATAATTTGAGTGCGACTCGAAACACCTCAAACAACTCATTGAAGCATCGCATATGTCAAATGTATGTCATGTCAAATGACAGATTTGACCAGTTTCATGCAGAATTTCACATTTGCTCTTTGTTCTAACTTGGTGTCCTTGTACCAGTAGTACATAGTACCAGTTAGAACCATTAGTCTTGACATTTTGATACCAACTCGTAGACTTCTACATCTTTTTGTCAAAGCCTGATGCAACCTTGTAGGCTTAAACTATTTCAACAATTACATACCATCATTAAAACTAAAGCTGGTGTTGCTAACTAATCTGGATGATCAAAGTGCTATCTTTCCATTTCTATTCAAAAAGACTATTCATGAAATGCCATGTGTCTGAGTGCTTATGTATATTGGGTAGTAACATTTTTGGTGAAATGTTGCAGAACGAAGGAAGCAGTCTGCTCTCTATGTGTAAACATGCCTGTCAAATCTCTTCTTAGTGTGAATGCTGAATGCTTTTGGCCACATTTATAGACAAAAATAGGAGTCATTATTTTATCTAGCTTTCTTGCAAACAAACCTACATATACAGTATAGTGTGCAGGAAGGTACTACTAAACTATTCAGAATTTATCAAGTATTTACTGGATTGAAACACTCCCCAGTAGCCAGTTCTGTTTCTTATCATAAGGCAAATCTATGCCTCTGTCAGCATATAGGGGTTTGATTTTGCTTGTTTTAATGAAATTCTTTTTCTTTATAATGATTGAGGAATGAGAAAGCAGAAACTGATAAAAAAATAAGAGAGTGGCAGAGAGAAAAAAGAGAGAGATAGAGAGAGGGAAAGAGAGAGAAAGAGAGGACTGTCAAAGTTAGCTATAGAACCTGGCCTGAGGTAAAAATCCGTAAAAGGATTGTGAAATAAATTGCTTTCAAGTTGACGTGTGTGTCAGGGGACAGTATAATGTATATGAGTGTCCATAAATGTGTGTGTGTGTGTGTGTGTGTGTGTGTATAGACTTCCTTCCCTAACTAAATGATGTTCTCCTCTTGCTGCTGTAATTACAAGGCAGACTGAGTCAAGAGTGTGTTTACCAAGGCAGTAGCACAAGATCAAGGCCATACACACACACAAACACACACACACACACACACACACACACACACACACACACACACACACATTCTGCACCTGTGGCAGTTATGTCATTTTTTGATCACAAAGCAGGGATTCCATTATCACAAGATGGCTGATCGGACAGACACACACACACACACACACACACACACACACACACACACAAGCAAATGTTAACACAAGAACACGCACACACACAACATTTCTTTCATCAGGGTTTTCCCATCCCATGTACATGTTTGCAATTGTTTGTTCAACCTGTCATTACCATATGCCTGTTTTTCTCACTAAATAAAAAGGCATGACTAAACACATTAGTTTTGACCACAGTAAACTTGTCTGTACCCATCCTTATGCTAAAGAACTACTAATTTGTTGTTTCACATATAGATAAACATTGTTCAGGTTTATGAAGTGTAGTGTGGTCATTTTTTATGCTTCAAATCAAAGTCTAGAGGCCTTAGACATTAATAGTTGATGTTGAACTTTTAATGATCTGTATGTATACCCCTACCTTGACCATATGTATATATACAGATATATACATATATCATGTTTCCTGGTTTCTTGATCTTATTTTGCTTCTTGTTCACATCCTTGCTTAGCCCTGTTCACACTGTTTGATAATCACCCAACCATAACCTGTTAAATATTTGTGTTTGCCTTCCATTTTCGATCGTTTGCCTGTTTATTATAATAAACATTCTTATCCTGCACTTGCATCTACCTCAGCTATCAGGTGCATTATAGCTAACAGACCACTGTGAAATAATGGGGACAGCTGCTGAGGACAGAGTTATCTTCATGCCTGAGCTCAACTCTGACAGTTTCCCTCAGTGGATCTTGTTTTTTTGTTTTTTTTTAAGCTCTTTATTATGTCTTTTACCAGTCTGAAGATTTCTTTATGCAATGCCAATTTTATTGTGAGTCTGGTGGATGCCATGCCTGAGAAGTCTCAATAACTCATGTTTTTGCTCTCTTTAAATTATCCAGTGTGAAAAGAACATTAACCACGCAGCAGGTTTTGTTGACCTAAGTACCTGGGCCTTCAGTGGTGACTTACCCGACTTAATCCACCTCTTAATACCACCACTATCACATCAAAATTATAGAACTCATCAATACTATACAAAAACTCAACATGTGCAACATGTGACATTTCAAAGAGAGAGGCATTTCACATATGGAGGGTGAATACCATTTTACTAAAGCAAGCTCCAAACTACACTACAACCGCAACTGTGCAGTTCAGAATCAATATTTGACTAATGACATGACAAAAACATAAAACTGTAAATAAAACTACTTACCAGAGATGCATACTCATAATTTGCACCGCTCTTCAGAGGTACCGCTCGTATTCACTGGTCTGGAAGTGGCGAACAAACTATTTCCTAGGCTGAGACAAGCTAGCTAGCTTCGGGGTTGGCCTACCTCTTTTCACAATGTCTAGCTTTTCTTGAAAATGGATTTTTAAGTATGTCCGAGACCAAATCAATGTCTCATTGTTTGTAGGCATAAAAAAGTTTAACTCTAATATATTAATGTGTGCAACACGCTACAGAAGTGTTTTGCCAGTCGAACTTGGCTGTAACAGTTTCCCTCAAATCTTAGAATTTATGTTGTAAATGTAGGTCACTGCTTCTGATAGTGTTTAGGCCAGCAGAGAAGTCTTTGCTGGCCCTGACTGCCTGCCACTGGTTGACCTGCTCAGGAAGGTTTTAGGTGAGAGAAGCTAAATTGTGACTTGAAAAATATTTTGGAGAGGGCCACATTTACTGCTGAGCCTGCATGTCCCAGTTTTCTGGTTCTATGAGGAAAGAAGAGCCAAGGACCATGAGATCCCTGAACTGACAGCCTTCGCTGTCAGAATCTTATGGTTTCAGGATCTTCGCCGTTTTTCCTGCGCCACTCTGACACCTAAGGCATTTACTCCCTGCCAGATTATCTCACCGGTTTGCTTGCCTCTGAGAGTACTCTTGCCATCCTGCATTTGGGTCCTTCCTCCCAGTCATACATCGCTGACATTCCCAGGCACCTACTACAACTCAGCACAAGGTCAACAAGAGTGTCTTCCATGTCATGTTCCTGATTGGGGTCAACAGGCAGAGAGGTTGCCAAGGCAGCTCTCCAAGCCAAGCCACAGCCAGAGGTTGACAAGACAGCTCTCCTAGCCAAGCCCTAGTCAGAGGTCAACAAGGCAGCCACCCATGACTTGCCCATACTAGAGAGTGATGGTGCAGCCTACTCCCATGGCTTGTCCATGTTACAGGAGATAGCACAACCTCCTCTGACAACCTACCCATGGCAGGGGCCAGTGGCATGGCCGTCACCCACAATTTGCTCATTCTAGGGGCCAGCAGCATGGCCTCCACCCACAACCAGCTCATTCAACAGCATGGCCTGCCAAACCTGCTTGCAGCACCCTGTCCCCAAAGAGCCTGGTCTATTGACCTGAAACAATGCCAGCTTCTCTTCACTTGGTCCATTTGTGGCATCACAACGCATGTGTCCACTCTTAGCACAATTACTTATTCTTGCATATTATATATTCGGTCATGGCAAAATAAATTGTCTAGTTTACAGCCGATTACCAAACTAAACTGTGTATTACATATGTTTCTTGTTTTCGGATTTTTTTTTTTTTTTTTTTTGTTTTATCATTCATGTTCTTGCCTAGCTCTGTCCATGTTGTTTTCTAACTGCTCAACCATAATTTAATGTTTGTGTTTGCCTACCATTTAGTATTGTTGGCCTGTTGATTGACCAGTAGAAGTATCATCATATGTGTGTAACTAATATTGAGATGGACTACTGAGCATTCGAAGTACAGTATGAAGCAAGTTCCCCAATCTTTTTATCTACAGCAGTAGCTGTGACAACAGGTGAAAAGGACCAATGCACAAAAACAAAAATAAACAAAAAACATCACTCAACTGGGTCAAAGGCCATGGGGAGGTCATTTGGTACTTTTCTTTGGACCTCTGTCAGTTTGGGTCAGTAATGGATTAGCAGATCAAAGGCCTAAGTAATCAAAGTTCTCGTGTTTTCTTATCTTTATTCACTTTGATATTCATTTTATGTGAATTGTTGAGTGATGTGTATTTTTAAACGGTTTTATTGGAAATCTCATTCCAGTCCAGTCACTTAGTCTGATCTTGGTCCATACATGGTAATCATGTGTTTATCTTGTGTCAGTGTGCTATTTTTTAATGGCTGATGGTGTGTGGCATTTCTTTGGAACAAGTCATTGTAAGTTGTGAGGTGTGGCTTTTAGATGTGTTTAGATAGCTGGTATGTGTCAAAAGTAAAATCCACATGAATGCCAGGACCCAAAGCACACCTGGCTGTCCACATGGTGTAATAAAAAAAGTTATTCAACAGAGTGGACACTTTCTACTATTGCTCCAGTTTCCGGTTCTGATGCTCACATGCCGATTGTAGGTGTTTTGTGGTAGTGGACAGTGGTCAGCCAAAAGGGTCAGCTATGCAGCTAGAATATGCAGTAAGCTGCAATGCACTTTCTGTTCAGCCAATTACTCTATCAGAGAATTATCTGTTTCGGCATTTTGTACTACAGAAGCCCCTGTGTGGAATCAGACCAGACAGAGTAGCCTTCACTCCCCACACTTTGTCCTTGGTTGGTATAGTTTTGTTAGGCACTAATAACTGCATACCAGGAATATCTTACAGGACGTACTCTTTTGGAGATGCTCTGATCCAGTTGTCTAGCCAGTTGTCTAGTTTTCAAAGTCTCTCAGATTCTTGCACTTGTCCATTTATCCTGCTTGTAATATTGCAACTTTTGACAACTGACAGTTTGCTTTCTTCTAAATATAGGTAGTACCCGACTTACGATAGAAATGTGTTTCGATTAGCCTATCGTAACTTGAAAATATTGTCGGGACATGGCCTAGCGTATCCATAAAGCTTAAAGAATGGTAATCAGTATGGGGTAGTATGTAAATTACTCTGTTTTGCAAAATATGTTCTGTAATTTGTTAGATTATTAACAAAGTACAGCACATAATTTAGCAAAACAGAGCAATTTACATTACTGTTCTGTATAAACTATACAGTATATATGTATGTGGCAGCGGGCAAAAAAAAAAAAATTGGTCTTTGAAACACCAAAACAGAAAATAATACACACTAACACAGAGACAACTAAAATCTGTCGACCGCTGGTCAGAGTAAAGCATCTTACAAGGCAGATGTGTACATCCTGGTATCGACCCAATGTTTTAAAAAATTTTTACAATTCTGTTGCATCTCTATCGCCATCGTAAGATCGAAAAATCATAATTGAACCATCGGGGACAATTTGTATATCTCACCCTGTGACAGGTGGCATTTAACAAAATTTTTTTTTTTTTTCCACATAACCTGCCAATGGTTTTAATGTAGTGGACAATTGGTGTATGTTCTGGCTAGAGTAAGGAAACCGGATTCTAACCGTTTAAAGAGATTGTCACGTTAAATATTTCGGTTATAAAAAAGTAAACCTTTGTTTGTACAAAGACAAATTTATGTAAACCTTTCCCCCACCTTAACCACATTTTGCCACAGAGGAAGCTGGTTATAATCTTAACTGAAACATTTGGGCTACTCATTCCTGAAACTATAGGGTGCATTAAGTGAGAGCTCGGGAGTAGATGTCTACATATGTGTTCTGTGGATGGTACAGTAAATGGAGAAGGCCTTGAGGTTGTGGGAAGTGCACTTGAGAGAATTTGTTTTATGTTACCATCACTCTTGCACTATTGAAGGGGGATCAGAGAGCAGGCTTTAGACGTGTCTCTGATTCTGCCTGACTTGATTCTACCACAGTAGACACAGGCCAGGGAATGTGTGCATGTGTGTATGTGTGCGTGAGGTAACGGGCATTACTCAGCACACTGTTTACAGGAGGGAGTCCCAGCCCTCTCGCCCATGAAGGCCTGGGTTCCTTTAACTTGTCTGTCAGTGTGGAATGCAAAGCTAAGTGTGAGCAGTCTCTGCACTGGAAAGTATTGGGAAGTGGCACTATTTTTCATACAGTTGCATACACTTAATCTCACGTCTAGCCCTTCCTACCATGATGGAACACTTTTAGTGATTCAGTTGCACTCTTTCTTTTTCTCACTTTCTGTCAGCATTAAAATGTCTGTCACTAATATAATCCTAATTATCCTGTGAAGCCTGGGAAAATGTAGTAGGAGCCACATGTCACACTTTTTACTCCAAACTAGCTTTGCATTTGCATGTCACATTGCGGTTAGGTGGATTCACAGACAGCAGGCTGCCAGGCGAAGGTTTAACTGGTTTTCACAGGAGCCTGAGCCGAACACTTGATTGGTTTGATCTTGTCCAGAGACCAGCTGAAGGTTGTCTGGAGGTTGTCCAGTAGTTTCAATCCAGTAGCCTCATCTCCTGCCAGATACTTACACTGAGGGCTTGTGGGATTAGAACACAGTGACATCAACCCCTAGTTCACTTGACATTATCACCCTAGTGTGATAACTGATGAACTAAGCACCAAAAACCACCAAAGGCTCAGTACAAAGCGCGGTCTGACAGCATCAACACAGGGGATTTGGCTGTAATGAACTCTGAAAGAATCACAGATACCATCTGGCAAATTAGGGTGTTACACATGACAGTTCCCATGTAAAAGGAAGTTTCTTCAGGGGCTTTAGGGTGGAGTTACTTGGGTGCATTCTGGTAGATACAAGAAGGGACTTGATGTAGAATCTCATTCTGGGTGTCAGAGATTACTGTAGTACATGCTTGATCTTTCTGGCTTATGTTTTAAAATCTACTTCGTTTTGGCCCAAAAGTGTGAATCATGTACATTATTTTATTTTTTCTACAAAAATATGTTATTAAAACTTACATCCCTAACATTATATATATATATTTTTTTATTGTTATCACATACAATATAACTAAGTACTGTAAATGTTATTCAAATATATTTTTATTATATGTGTGGATTACTATTTTTGTAAGAACCTATGTTTGACAAAAACATGCATAGACAGAGATTTTCATTTAAAAGTATTACCTTTCTGTTTGTGGTCATTTTGATTGTTTTAAATTAGCGAGTCAAAGTACGTTTGCACATTGTACGTTTTTCTTTGTGGGAAAATGGGATAATTTATAGGCTGTTTAAGAATTTCATCAGGTTGTGGGGTGGTGATGGTCAAAGGGTCATGAGGGAGTCCTTAGATTTCTAGTGTTTGGCCTATTTCTGAACCGCAAGACACAACATATGAACCGCGGGATAAGATCAGCATGCATATATATATATATATATATATATATATATATATATATATATATATATATATATATAAATTAATTATTTTCCTGCTATTGGTGAAATAATGCAAAGTAAAAAGTCATAGCACATTATAAACATCTATTTTCCAAGCCTGATAGGTGGAATAGCAATGTGAAATGGACTGCTAAGATTTAGTGCTGCCCGGAACCGTAAATCACCCTATGTCCTTTCCTTCCTTCCTCATCCATGTCTCCATTTCTTAGCCCAGATGGCACTTGCTGCCTTCAATTCTTCATGAGGCCCGAAAGACTATTTGACCCCATCCTAAACCCTTAATGCCCATGACCATCTGTTATTTGACATCAGTGAGTGCGTGACACAAAGCATGATACAGGAAAGACATATTTTATGTAGCAGCACAATGAAAAATTCAAGCTTGAGCTGATGTTCCCATCAAACATACAAACAAAAAAAAATGAATAAAATCTGAAACTGGACAGTTAAATATTAGGAAAAGACCAACTGTCTAATTTCTGCAAGCCTGTGCCCAGATTCTTGTGGTTTCTGCTATCATCTGCCTTAAGGTTCAATTTGTTGTGTGCTCTGAAATGCTTTGTAAATATGTGATTTGCTTTAACCATCCAATCAGTACAGAGCTGATGAGAACGAAAATATTTAAACTACATTCTGCTTCTATTATTGTAAATGCACTGCCACTCTACAAAGCAATAAGCATCATGTAACATTTTATAAGTTCAAGGGTTTTTCGAAAAAAAAAAAAAAAAAAAAAATTAAATAAATAAATAAAAGAAATGGCAAAAAAGACTTAGTAAAATGTCTCTTACTGATTGACCCTGCTAAAAACAGCAAATAAAACATCTGTACTCAGAAAGCAGTCACCTTGTACATCAACAACAATGTTTTATTTTCTTTTGCTGAAAAATGAAGCTACCTTTTGACTCGTAGCAGATTTATGTAGACCACAAAACTGCATTAGTTTTTGGCCGCATACCTATTCCAATTAATTGTGATTTAAAACCCCTGCATCAATTTAGGCCTGTCTTTCCAACAGGTAGTGCGATTAGCACAATCACTGTTGAGAAATAATGGTTGCATTGCTGAATTTGGGGTATGGCTATAGACCAGCTAATCAAAATACTGCCTTTGTTTCTGGAGGAATACATCTCTCATCATTATCAGGCAGGAGCTTATTGGCCTCTTTCCTACTTTCACAAAGTGGCTAGTGCCAGACTTCGCTATATTAATCACACAACTGGAAGATGCCTTGCTCTTACTAAAGCATGGCTGACATCATGGCAAAATCTAAGGTGATTCCCAAGTTGCTACTTTGCTTGCCAGTCATCCTCAAGGTTAAGCTTAATTTTTTTTATATTTTATTTAAAATACTTTTTTTATTAGAGATAAAGATACAAGAAACATCATCAATGCATATTTACTATTTGACCAGTTCACCAGATTATACCAAATGTCTCATGTGTCACCAGTGATCTTGAAGTGGCTGTGGATACTGTGATGTTATATGAGCTTCATCTTTTCAATTGCCCTCACTTCTTTGCCACTTGCTCTGAAGGCACAGTCTCAAATAATGCTTTGCATTCATCCATAGCTTTTGGATATAGCATGTAGTTCTAATTGGCCTTGGTGTCATTGATGCACTTGCTGATGTAGCTGGTCACTGATGCTATGTATTCCTCCAAGTTGGTGGAGTTACAGGTAGCATCAGTTGCAACCTTCCAGAACATGTGCCAGTCAGTGTGCTCAAGAGCTTTGGGGAATAGAGACTGGCCAGGTTTCCACTGCACAAAGCTACGTTTCTGTCAGTGACAAACTGTTGAGCTCAATTGCAGTGTCCAGAACTCTTGTCATTGAGCCATGTCTCCATGAAAACAAAAACAGAGCAGTCTCTAAACTTTCTCTGTGTAGTCTGCTAGAGGCTTATGTAGTCCAATTGATTGTCCAGGGAGCAGGCAGTGGAAAACTGGATGGTCAAGAGAGCAGAACAAAAACAAAAAACTATTGCTTTGTGCTGTCTTGCATTCAGTCATAATCACCGGTCAGTGTTTTTTTTTTTTTTTTATGATATGGCTGATTTGTGTATTTAGCACGCTACAGAGAATGAAACTTAATTCATAACTGTAAATGACCGGCATTTAGTTTCCGGTAAATTATTATTACATTTTAGTATATTGTTGTTTCATTTAAATCAATGTTAATGTTAAATCAAACATGGGTTAAATTACTTTAATGGTTGAATAGGATATTTTTAGTGTATAAATAATATGATCTTGGTATATGATATAATATTTAATGATATAACAGTTAAAATGAGGTTTATCATTTCTACAAAATGTTTGTTTTACACATTTTTTTTTTTTGTTTAAGATTCTGTTTTTCCTGATCGAAGTCATTCTGCCAAGTTTACTTTTGTTTGCACAATAAGACTGATTAAGAGTCTACCTTATTTGCCCCTTACTACACTAGACTGCACCTTCCCTTATCTTCTTTTGTTAGATGCCTTCAACATCCTGTGTTGTCATGGAACACCATTTGCTGACTCTCACAATGACGTTGTTTATGAATTTATGACTTATAGAACTACATTCCATGCCCATATACGCTGCATAAGAGCAGAAAGAAAAAAAGCCTTGGATCACCAGTCACCTGTATTTAGACTTTTCCATGATACAGTAATGTATACAAGCCCCTTTTTCCAACCCAGGCCTCTGCTGGCAAAGACTATGTCTCTGGTATACGTTAACAGCGTAACAATATGAGCATAGCGTAATCCGGCTCGGGGGAGCAGTTACGATATGCTCATTTTCTCTTGCGGTGTCTTTTTTTTTTTTTTTTTTAAGGCACTGCATAGCACATGCCAAAATAGCTCCCACCTTTTTTTCTGGGGGGTGTGTATGAGAGACTGTGTGTGATATAATAAGAGAAGAAATTGAATTACTTTTAGCGAGACATAGGAGAAATAACACCAGAGGTGTTGGAAAACGAATGGAAATCGATCGTTCAACATTTGGGGGCATATGTTTATTTACTAAACAGTTATGGTTTTTAATTCATATCAGCAGTTAGCCATCCTAGAATGCATTATTCAGAAAGAAAGGAAAAATCCAGATGCATACTGTAGCTTAATTAGGTGTACAGAATCGTTATGCAAGACGGTTTTAGAGTTTATAAAGTGCTGTTGGTTTTCTGAGCTATTCCTTGTATTTAATTAGATAAATAATTGAATTCATCTGAAATTATATTTAATTAAGATCACAGAATTAATTGTTGCAATTAAATAATTCTAATATAACATTTCTAGCGTTACAATTTATGCTCAAAGGATCAAGTTTGTTAACATTATATTATATTAGAAATATTATATATATATATATATATATATATATATATATATATATATATATATATATATATATATATA
>JAAIIK010000413.1:380717-394924 GCA_014706435.1 Silurus glanis
GTGTGTGTGTGTGTGTGTGTGTGTGTGTGTGTGTGTGTGTGTGTGTGGGTCAAGCAAAAGAACATGGGAATATAGTGAGATCTGTGACTCGAGGAGACATGGCTGATTTCCTCACCCTCTGATTTTCCTCTCGTTCTCACTCTGTTTGTTAGGGTGTCACTGGAATTTATATGCATTGCGTGTATTCAACTGATCAAAGCCATTCCTTTGTTGTGAAAAAGCAGCAAGAAGTATCAATTGCAAAATCAGTTAACTCTCTGAACAGATACATTCCCTGGGGCTAAAATGTATATGCAATTCTAACTGTACAAATGACAAACAAAACTTTGGAAAATATCAAATTGTATTAATATATTTGTATTTATTTAAATTAATAAAAAAAAATATTAATATGTTATTATTAATAATAATAATAATAATAATAATAATAATAATAATAATAATAATAATAATAATAATAATAATAATAATTTATAATATTATTTTATAAATTTTATGTAATTAATTGGACAGCCATAATGAATTGTATTTATAATTTAATGATATGATTTGGATTCACTAATTTGGCAAAGTAACTTTGTTGCAAACCAACTTAAATAAATAATTATTAAATAAATGATATTAATAGATGCTGTAAAAGCAGTTGACCTGAGAGAGGGTAAAGAAATGGAAACAATGCCTCACATAACTAACCATTCTTCAAATTCTACCTCTTCACAAGGACGTATAAGCCACATTCACTGTCAAGTAGCAAAATTTCTTGGATTTGCAAGAAGCATAGAAGCATTAGTGGAAATCTCAGCTCTCTTTCCATACTTCATGAAGGCTAAGCCTATGTAACCTACATTTAATCACCACAAAGTGGATTCTGGTTAGCACCAAGGAAATCACCTGCCAATGTTATTGTCATGAAGCTGCTTGAGAGTTGATAATAGTAAAAAATCTCTGGAAAACAAGAGCCATTAGTGTGAGGTGGCTGAGAATTCTTGTTGAAACTAAAGTTTTATCACACGAGATGGACACAAGACCACACTGCTAGAGCACAAAAGCAGAGGTCTTCTCAAGACTATACTTTGCACCCTCAAGATAGGAATACCCAGAATCCATCATTTTGAAGCTTGCTTTACCATATTTATCACCTCAAAAGTGGACCAAAAAATCACTCACACTAGAGCACATTTCCCAACATGTCAGTGCCCTGAAACTAAAACTGATGTACACCCACAACAATCTCCTCAATGAGGCAATGCATCAGTTGCCACATACTGTCCAGTAGTCGCCAGTACACATCCATCACTTTTATTGGTAAAATACTAGTGGGAAACTATGCTGGCAAAAATGTTTTTTTGTTTTTTTTTCAAGTCATGCTCTATGTGTGCACAGGCTAAAGTTCCCCAGAGCCTTCCTAGCTGGGGGCTACCTACCTGTACTTTACCTATTCCACTGCCTATTTCCCATTAACCACTGTATGTTATAGTGTTTGTTTTCATCCTAGACCTTCTCTCCCCCCTTTTCATTTACTCATTTGACAAAAGCTTTAATCCAAAGTAATTAACAATTGAGCTCAGCATATGAAGTTTAGGAAAACTGAGCTCAAGAGTAACAGTTTGGCAGTCCTTGAAACATGACAACAATCCTGGTAACCAAAGACAGCTTAAGTCTCGAATAACCAGATCATGCAATCAAACAATATAGTGAATTTGACCATCATTACCTATTTAATTTACAAACTTTAACCACCTAACCAATACTGCAAGCGACCAATTTGCTTTCTGGTAACCCATTTTCTTTCTGAAAACTCATGTCCCTAGTGTTAATGTTTTCCAGGTGGCACACCTTTAATGCCACCGAATCTGGAAGGACAGCCAACTGACACAATGAGATCCATATTCAAATGTAGACTGTGGTATAGCAAAATCAAACACTTCTTCATAAGGGATATGAACCCAATGAAAGGGATTTGGCTATCAGCATTTATAGCACTTTGATGCCCCAATGAACAGAGATTCAAATACATCTTTAGATGAATGGCCTTTAATCCCTGCCCAGTCCTACAGCCTCATGTGATCAAAGACTTTATGCATATCACTATGATCATACTGCCACAGAGCTTCACTGTTGAGGAGTGGGTTGGGTGTTCTGTCGCCACTGAAATCCCAAACCACTATTCCCATAATGACTTGTATATTCACAAATTACAATCCACATCACTTCAGCTATCACATAACCCTAGTCCTATTTGTATTTACCAGATCAGTCTCTTTTTTGAACTAATAGCCTAAACAATTCCTAGATTCTCTTTGTATATTTCCCTGTTTTAACTTTAGTTTATATGTTTATTGATCTCTGCCTCCACCTAGTTTTGCCTGTTTATCAATCACCTGACTTGTCACTTATTATAATCCCTAATTATTGATCTGCCATATTTAGCAGTAAATCTGACTTTCATCTGCATCTAATGCTATCTGACAGTTTTTATTTACATAGTGCACTACAGTCATATACATGCTGCATAAAAATATATTGTGCCTAAATCTCTCTTTTTCTTTTTTTTTTTTTTTTACAATGTATTGTATATAATTTATTTATACTACTATACAACTTTGTATTGATTAGTAGTTCCTAGCCAGCTAGTGAGTAAAACTGTGCATCTGGTTGATGCCTTTCCTGAATGAGAGACCTCAGGTGGTGATGATAGGGAACAGAACATCCTTTGAGTGGAAATATATTAGAAAAACATTATTAGAATCTTTAAAGACCAATTATTTAGCCCAGAGATGCTCAAACATTTTCCTATGAAGAGAAAAAAAATCAAACATGATTGAGGGTTGTGAGATGAAAGTAAATGTTGCATTATACCAAACGGTATTATAGTAAAATTTAATTTGGCATGGTCCCCTAATTTATGATTTTATAATAAATGAACAAATCAATCAATCAATAAATATGTCACATGAATCTATAATTTGTTTAACTAATGCAGTTTTATTTTCAAAGGTTTCTAGTCTTAGAATAGAATTTATTAAAAAAAACGATTGCATTTTGTTGCACAGTAGAGTTCAGTGTCTTATACAGCTACTCAAGCTATAAGCAAATATAAGCATATAAGTCATATGCTTGTAATGTCAGTGACCTCTAATGAAAGACATGAAGCTGCTCCTTACTTTTCAAACACGGAGTCAGAAGATTATGTAGATTATGTCCCACACAGAAGAAGGTAACGGCAAAGAGATTAAGCTCTATGTCAATTGCTTGTTATTCCTTTTTTTTATTTTTCTACTTGTATCTGGCATGACGGGCCATATCAAAGTTCATCATAGGCCAACTTTCCAAGCTTACATTCTTCACTAACTTTGTTATTTACGGAATACTTAATAAAGGATCATGCGTTTTGGTAAAATATCTAAATAAAAAAAACTTTGAGTTTAAGGATTAAATGTTTGACTCCACCCATTCTCTGTATCTTAACAGTGTTTCTTGATGATTCATAAGGATCAGAATATAAATTAGTAATTTCTCTGCAGTGAGTAATGTTATTTTATGTCAAAGCAAAACAGTTCATTACGTTTATTTTCACTTGCCATTGAGTGAGATTGTATGACATCACCACAATGTCGGAGGTCTACTACATGTTTAGACGTATATAAAGGCATGTCAACATTTGCATATATTATCTGTCATAACAGGTAATTGAACATAGTCTGAAATATTATACAGCTCCTGCCAAAAGTTTGAAAAAACCTAGTTTTTAATAGTTTATGAGACACATGCATGTTCCTTTTGTTCACATGCAAAAAATAAAGCTAAAAGCTAAAAGCTAAAACATGCAATAATTGAATAGTGAATAACTGAAAGAAAGTGTTGTGGTCAAACAAGGAGGTGGAGGCTTGAAGGTTTTAGGTTGGTGCTAACAGGAAGTGGTAGCTCAGTGGATAAGATGTTGAACTTCTGATTAGAAGGTCATGGGTTCAAATTCCAGCACTTGAGCAGGGCCCTGAATCCTAATTTGCTCAGCTGTATAACTAAAATAAAAAATCTTCAACTTGCAAACACACTTTTTAGTTTTAAAAGAGGCATGGCAAAGTATTTCAGCTGAATGTTTGGAACAACTGACTGTCCAAATGAGGGAGTAGAGCTGTTGTTCATGCTGGGGGAGGATTTTTCAATGGAATAAAGTTTACCATCTGTACATTTATATAATTCTTTGGTTGAAGTAAATCTTTTTTTACTGTTAAATACCTAAATAAAAAAATGTAAAATAAAATAAAAAAAATAAAATATTAATAATAATAAAATAAATACCTAGTTTGTTGCATATAAACAAAATGGCATGCATGTTTATTAAGGACTAATAAAAAACACATTATATGACACAATAATACACACAAAGTAGCTGTGACCTACCTTTGAAGAATCTAGCGGTTTATTGTATTAAATCATAAGCATATTTAAACGACAGGTGATGGAAGGAAACCAACATTTCCAGGGGTTTTGATAAGTAGATTTTTTTTTTTTTTTTTTACCAAATGCATATGATATCTAGTAAGGATTCAGCTTAACTTGTGCAGGCTCAACCTTACAACGAATTGCTAAAAACTATGAAAAACAAGAGTTTGTATTAAAATCAGATGCATGTAGAGTGCTTGGATTTGCCCTTTTATATAGAGATTGATTATTCTGTTTGAATCAGACATGTTTTATTCATCTGTTCTTTTAGACTTGTTATGACACTGTAGATAAGTAATAGAAGACAGGCAGATGAAAAAAAAATATTCACAAAGATGAAATTAATTAGACAGTGCTGAGTTATTTGCATGAAAACATGCCCTGCAGACTAAAAGTTTTGAAGCGACGCTAATTTTGCAAATATAAAAGAAGAATGTTGGACAGTGGAGAATGATATGTTTATTTGCATAGGATTTGACTAAATTTATGTGCCAATATTTTATAGTTAAGTCGCAATTCATTTGATTAAAGAATTTAAATTAAGCTGTATTGTAACCCTAATGACAAACACCTGATTCTTGCGTTAAGTGTATGTCCTATAGCTTGTGGGTAATTGCAACAGACGAAAGTTTACAGAAAATTTACTAAAGTAGTTATTTGTTTAAATGTTGTGGTGTTTGTATTTTGCAAATAAAGAAATTACTCAATGGGAACGTTTTTTTGTTATACAAGCTGCAGGAAGGAGAAAAATGAAGCAGCTACTGAAACTATTTATAGCCACTAAACACACATAAAAATGTTTTATGCCTTACATATACGAGTGGAATATTTAGCAAAACACTCTGAGTAATTTAAACATGTAAAGTATATCTTAATAATATGAGAATAATATGTAATGCTTGATATAACATTTTTATTAACATGTATATAGCAACATTAACATGTATAGACATGAAATAGGGTAGTAAATATGATTTACTTATTAATATACTGCAAATAACTTTCAAATATAATCATTTCTCTGCTTTGTTTTGCATTTAATTTTGGTCAAAATATTACAAATGTTAAAATAGATACATTTTTGTCATTGTAGACACTTTCTGAAAGGTTTGATGTGTTGAAAATGGCTTGATTTTCAGACTCAAAGTAGGATGAAGCTCATTGCTGAGAATTATGAAGATAGTCATCCCCATCATTATCCCAATCATCCTCATCATCCACATCCTGGTCACCCGGGTCTCACACACCATCGCAGACTGTCAAGAGGATTTTCCACTCACAGCAATTCTCAACCTGAACAGCCGGAACAGCCTGAGCAACCTGAGCAGGTGAGACACAAATTGTCCCATACTTGGAATTTTGGGGATATTTTTTGTTCCATATGTTGTGTTTTACAAAATGTGTGTGTGTGTGTGTGTATGTGTGTGTGTGTGTGTGTGTGTGTGTGTGTGTGTGTGTGTGTGTGTAGTATACACTCGTCATTGATGTCGTTATTATAAGCTTCTCTGCCCTGCATGGCCTTAGGCCTATGCTTGGCAGATTAATGTGCAGTTGGTACACTAGGAACAGCTTTTAGGGTGTTTTATTAGCCTGTACGCTGAGTTTGCGCATTAACTAGACTTGACTAGACCTGAATTCTCCCATTCTGGCAGTGAACAGGGACTCAGTTCCAGTAACTGACTACAATTGCTGTTGCTCCACCATTACTTTGCAATTTTGATGAAAGTGTGCCCTAGATTAGATCGGCACCGAATTCTTTCACAAGCAGCAGAATTTGCCCATAAATGACCAAAGGAAAGAGAGAGGAAGTCTCTCTGATTATTCTTTTGCGAGCAATTTCTGCAAATTCTTGCCATGTGGGTGTTATAGATATCAAAATGCTGGTTTCTTTCTTTTTTTAATATTGCTTGCAGGAAATGTAGCTTAAATGGTACACGCATGCACGCACGCACACACACATGCACGCACGTACACACACTAGCAAATATTGGTCTGCTCTTGAGAACAGGAAGCTAAAAAGGAATTTTATTGAAGTCTGCGGTACGGCTCGATTATAAGTGTTAGAGACGGTATTTTATCTGCGAGATGCCTAACCCAGATTCACACTGATCAGTGTGTATAGACTGGAAGGAGTGTGTGAGTAAGATTTTCTGTGTGAACATTTCAGTTATCACAACTTATACACAAACTTCGTGTATTATTCCTAGTCGCTCCAAGAATAATCAAATGGTTAGGTAATGAGAAAGCTAAATGTCATCGTTGTCGTTCTCATCCTCATAATTATCACCATCATCATCATCACCATCATCACTGTGGGTAGTGTGTTTATGTGTGCACTAAGAGGGCTGTGTGAAGGCAATGTTCCAGACACAGTACCTGACAGGTCATAATCATATCAATTTAGAGAAAGAATAATTTCGAACTCCTTCTCTCCGTCTCTGCATATACATATGTGCAGAAACACTCACTTGTACTCACACGCACACATACACTTTCTCCTCCATCAGTTGTAATACAGTAATAACAGTAAGATTTATAGCACTCAGGGAGCCAGTATCACTGGGGAATTCCCTTTAGCCCACACACAAACACACACACACACACACACACACACACACACACACACACACAAAGATAAGACTTTGTTTTCAAACAAACTCAAACTATAATACATTCCTATAGTATTTTTACAATGGCCCATTTTCAGAGTGATGAGTGAAACTTTTTAAAGAAATGGATTTGCGGTATTGTATGTTTTCTTAAAATTTTTTTGGTGAAAACCTAGCAAATATCAGCAAAATTGTAATAAAGGGTAATATTATAGCAAATGCATTATCACAAGGTGTATTTAGGATTGCAAAACACAAAAGGCCCTTGACATTCTTGATGCCTCAGCACAGTCTCTATGAGAAGGGCATCATGTTAAGAAAATCTTTTTGCCAAACAAAATGTACAATACTGTAAGTATATGCCAGTATGCTTAGATGATCCTAGAATATCTTATATATAGGTCATGTTACTTATATGACATTAATAGTGTACTCCCACAAAAAACAAGTCATTAAAATGACAAGCCTTTAAATCTTTGCTTTGTGCTAAGAGCGGCTCTTGGCAGACGATAATGCAAGTGCACTTTGGGCTGATTTTAAATGCCATGCCACCCCTGCTGTGCCACTTCACCCACATCATTTTCATGTCTAACTGCTTAAATAAGACTCCCACTCACCAGCCAGCTTGCCCCTAACATTCGACAACTAACAAGCAGGGAGGGTAAAAACTAACACATGCTTCCTCTGAGACAACTAACCAGATCCTTTCCAACTGGTGGTCATGCTGCATCACAGGGCAGCATAACACACCTGTGGAAATTCTGTATTTGCCAAAAATCTCCACATACATGAGCTCACAAATGCCTAAAATTGGCCAGAGAAGTATGTTTGTATATATATATATATAGATAGATAGATATATAGATAGATAGATAGATAGAGAGAGAGAGAGAGAGAGAGAGAGAGAGATAGAGAGAGAGAGAGAACACCCCTCACTTTTCAGCAACAATTTTATTATTATGGGCCAATATTATATAAATGAACATTTGATATGCTTAGAGTAGTCAATGTGCGCTTGTACAGTTACTGTCCTCAACATATAACTCAACATACAGCCATTATTGTCAAAATAACTGGCAACAAAAGTGACTACACCCTAAGTAAACATGTCAATACTGTGTCCAAAGTGTCAATATTTTGTGTGAGCACCGTTGTTATATAGCACTGTCTTGATCCTCATGGGCATGGAATTCACCAGAGCTGCACAGTTTGTTCCTGGGATCCTCTTCCACTCCTCCATATTGACATCCCAAAGCTGCTTTATGTTAGACACATGGCGCTTCTCCACCTTCTGCTTAAGGATGCCCCACAGGTGCTCAATAGGGTTCAGGTCTGGAGATATACTTGGCCACTCCATCAGCTTCACATTCAGCTTCTTCAGCAAGGCAGTTGTCATCTTGGCAGTGGTTTTGGGGTTATTATTATGTTAAAAAAAATACTGTACAACACAAGGATTCCACTTCTTTATTCGACCCTTGCAAGGCTGGTTCCAAGTGAACCCTGTCTTGGATAACCTCTGTATGACCCTGGCCACTGTACTTTAACTCAGCTTCAGGGTGTTACCGAAATTCTTATAGCCTAGGCCATCTTTGTGAAGAGCAACAATTTTAATTTATAAATCCACAGAGAGTTCTTTGCCATGAACAGTATGAGAGAATTGTACTTAAAGCACTAATTATTAACTGCTCTAATACAAGATACACAAATTTATATAGTCTTGTCAAGCAAACAAAAAACATGAACATGATGAATAGGAAATGTGGCTTTGCATGATTACACAACATACAGTTGTTATCACATACAGGGTGTACTCACTTTGGTTGTCAGCTATTTTGATTGTAATGGCTGTATGTTGAGTTATTTTCAGAGGAGAGAGAATCAAGCTGCATATTGACCACTCTAACATATATTTAATTTCATTTCTATAGTATTGTCTCTTGAGAAGATATTCTAAAATGGTTGCTGAAATGTCCTTTTTTTTATCTATGTTTACACATAATCCCCTTCAAAATATTCCCCTTGCACAGAAATACAGTGCTCCAGCATTCCTGCCACTTCTGGAATGTGTCCTGGATGTCTTCTTTTAGAAACATGTTGAGTTCCTTCTGCGATTCGTGCTGGATCTCTTTCAGTGTCTTTCAGTGATGCTGTTCCGCTCTTGAAGTGCGTGTGCCTCTCAAAACACCTCAAACTACTCATTGCAGCATCACTGTATGTCAAATGTATGTATTTTTGTTCTAACTTGCTGTCCATCATAAAATCACTAGTTTTCTCAATTACGTGTTTAATTCCACACATTTTGAACTTAATTATGAAAATTATTTTTCACTAAATAAATTTGGACATTGGTTTATTTAAAGTGTAATCTTCATTTAGCTATGATAAGAGTTATCTAATGTTTTAAAGACTTTAGTACCTATTTACACTCACAGGGTAGAATGATCATCTTATAGAGTGTTTTGTTTTAACCTGCTTAGCCTTCACTACAAAACCCTTGTTTGTAAATTTATAATAAATTAATGGCTGTTGTGTTGCCTGCCAGTTGAGTTTCCAGTAGCCATCTCACTGTAAATCATGTAATTTTACATTCAAGTATTAAACAGTGTTGTTTATAGAAATTTATTTTATTGTAACAGGGGTATAATGTATTTACTGCATTTCATAATTTTCACACTTTAATCGAATTATGTGTCATTATCAGATTATTCAGCCTGCCACAACAAAAAGTAAATACCAAAACATTTTCCAGAGCAGGTCTTAAAAAATGTTATGAGGTAACTCTCGCCGTATACAATTAAATATCCATGTTGAGATCGGAACAGAATGAACTGTTTTGCTCAGGAATTAGCAACAATGTTAAAAGTTAATCATGCTCAAGTGGGAACAAAGTAAAAATGCAAATGAAATGCTCCAAATGTTGCCACTTATATTGTCAATACTCAGACAAACAATTACAACAGCAATTCCACAATGTAGATTAAAATACAGTGCAAATCTCAAACCTATATTCTATTCACAATAACACACTAAATTGTTTGTGTGTTATTGTCAAAATTGTCAAATGTTTTATCCAGGAAAACATACCATTTCAGGAAACAAAAATCATTTAATTTCAAAATAGTTGGAACAAGGCCATGTTTAACACTGTGTAGCATCATGTCTTCTCTTCATATATATCTGATAAATGAAGGGACCACTTGCTGAGGTTTTGGGAGAGGAATGTTGTCCCATATGTGTCTGATACAGGATTCTAGCTACTCAACAGTTCTGGGTGTCCTTTGTTGTATTTATCGTTTTATGTTGCACCGAATCTTTTCAAATTGTGAAAGGTCTAGACTGCAGACAGGCCAGTTTAGCACCCAGACTCATTTACTACAAAGTTATTCTATTGTAATAGATGTTGTATGTGGTTAGAATTGTCTCGCTCAAATATGCAAGATCTCCCCTGAAAATAAATTATCTGGATAAAATCATTTGTTGTTCTAAAACCTGTATATACCATTAATATGTTGATGGAGCCTTTCCAAATGTGCAAGCTGCCCATTACACAGGCACTAATTCACTCCCATACGATCAGAGATGCAGTTTTTTTAACTGAGCTCTGATAACAAGCCAGATGGTCCCTCTCCTCTTTAGTCCAGAGGACATAGTATACATGGTTTCCAAAAAGAAATTGAAAGTTCGTTTCCACGGAACAGTTTTCCATTTTGCCTAAGTACTTTTTAATCAAGCGTTGGCCCTGAGAGAATGGAGGGGGTTTTGATTCATGTTCACGCATGACTTCTAACCTGCTAACCTGCTAACTCCATAACCTGCATTTGTGGATGACAAAAGTATAGAATTATATGCCCAGTATATGCATGCCTATGATCACAGGATGTACAAGTGTATGTCTTAAAAGGGTATGTAAATTCATGTAAAAAAGTGATTACAAGCAGCAATCTTATCACAACACCATGACACAAAGCTTACTGGTAAATGTTACCATACCACCCATTTTATGCTTTAGAGATAGTGCCAAATGTATGTTTTATATACGAAGAATAAATATGTCTTCACCAGCTGAACTTTTTTTTTTGCATTTTTAATGAAAATGAACTTTATAGACTCTCTGTTAGTTTGGCAAGACTAAAGTTGGTGAAGAGAGGCTAGCTAAAAACTGTGTGCTGTGCTAAAAACATTGTGATCTTGTTAAAGGTATATGGGGAATAACAGACAAGCTTGTAAAAGTCTGCTCAGGTCATGTTTTACAGTAAGTCCATAAAAGTGCAGATGGGAATAGTGTATAATGGACTGGAAGAGTGAGTGACATGTCAAACATTCTGGGAAAGCACAGCTAAATGAATATAAGGTACATACAGTGGTTTAGTGGATGGTTTTAACAAAGGTTAAATTGACTGCTGGGATGCAAGTGTGCATTTTATGCAAGTACATTCTTTAAAAAAAAAGTCCTCATTTCACACACACCACACATCATCCATTTCTCTCGCATTTCTGCCCTCTCGTCTCCATATGTGACCCCCTGACCTTTTCTGGGAAGTTCATCGTAGGTCAGAGTCAAGCTCCCGAGGTGTGACTGTTGTTTTTTCAAACACACTCATCCTCGTTCGCTCCTTTATCTGCCTCTTTTGACTGAGCATGATTAATCACTCTGTTTTCTTCTGAATGAGAGTGCAAGAGTGAACGGGAGGGTGATTAATGATGACGAAGAACTGGAGAACCCTGCTTGGCCAAGGCTGTCAGATGGATCTAGTCTCATAGCCATTGCAAACAAACCCCCACCACCACCCAGCTACATACACACACACACACACACACACACACACACACACACACACACACACACTATAACTGTTTCCATAACCACCAGCATTTTTGGCCATGTCTATCAGCTAATATTGGAAATGAATAAGTTATGATTTATGAGCCGGCCAGATTGCTTTATTGAGTCAAATGCTATAATGAGCACTCAGACTGTCAACAAGGATAATCCATTATGACACAAATCCCCTAATGACAAAAATGAGGTTAGTGATGGATAGAGCAGATCCAAGAACATCTCAGATGCGAAATGATTTAAATACTGTGAATGCATAATGGATTTGTACTTAATACCTTCCTTCCCATCAGTGCAAGTTAAACCACCAGTGTGTCTTTAAAGAAAATATCGCATCTCCAGTTTTTGCATTTTTGCTATACTTGAATGGTTTCAAAGAAACGGTGCTACTTTGAATTCAAGATTCTCCGGTCATTCCAAATAGTTTAGCAAAATGATCAGCCCTGAAAATGTTATGAATTTACATAATGCTGTATATTAATATAAATATATCAAAATAAAACTTTCTGTTTTGCTACAATAATTTTTTTTATTTATATGACTAAACATTTTAAGATAGTAAAAGCAAACCCACATTGGGTTAACACTGACAATGTGTGTGACATTGTTGGCTTTCTGTTTATGCAAGCTGGCCAATGCACCCCCCCCCCCCCCCCCCACTCCCATCAATCCACAACAATAATCAGTGTGATTAATGATGGTCCATATCGAATGTATTACATTAATCTTCGGAGTCTTTCGGTTTCTTCTCTGTCTCTTTTCTACACAAAGCCATACTTAAATGCCCTAAGTGGAATACTATGAAATATACAGTGAGGCTTCCACATACTTGATACATGACCCATAAAGCCATGCTCTGCAACGTCCAAAAGTCTGACTCCACTAACAGGAAGTGTACTTCCTTTGAATATTTATCAAAGACTAATACATATACTTTATTTGTTTTATTCAAGAAAACAGTCAACTTCCATTTTGTATGAAAAACTGAAATTTTTTCATTCATTCATCTTCTGCTAGTCATATTTAATCCTGGTTGATGATCACGTTTGTGGCTGTTCTTGAAGCACATCCCAAGAACACTGGGTGGGACACCTTGGATAGGATCACAGGGCACACATTTATAGGGGTACATTAGTGTAGCCTGGCGACCTACTGCCTTGGTTTTTTTGGAGTAAGGAAGTAAGAGCATGTAAAATGTCACACAAAGAGTAAGCCAAGCGTTTAACTGTACAAGGGATACAGACATTGTGAGTTGGCAGTTCTAACCTGCTGCACCAACACACTAATGTGCAGCTGAAAATATCGAGTTAATGATCTGGCTTGTGTGTGGTTTACCTCTGAGTTTTGTTTTAGCTCTTAAACTATGTCACTATTCGTATAGTTAAAAATGTTGTGCTGCTAGATGTGAATGAGTGTCGAGTATGTATGCATGAGCTAATAGTGCTTTGCAAGAGACTGGTCTCCCATGCAGGGGTTATTCCGATCTCATTCACATTGGATCTGGGATAGATGCAAACTTGGACAGGATTGAATAAGTTAATAAGAATAACTTGGTAGTTGACTAAACCTTCCAAACCACTATGATTATTTCATTGTTTAGGAAGGCCCACATCAAGATTATATATATATATATATATCTATATTTTGGAAGAGCCCACACATATATAATATATATATATATATATATATATATATATATATAATCATACATGCATATATACATATGCTATTAGAATGTATTGCTACTGAGTCTTTTTGTAAGTCACTCTGCATAAGGGCCTTTGTCAAATGCCACAATGTAAATATAAATGTATTGCTTCTTTAAAAAAAAAAACTTTATTTCTTTTTAGGATGATGAAGAGGGCATCTGGGCTTGATTCCTGGTCTACTCTGGCCTGCTGCTCATCTTCTGTTCAATAGGGTGAGTGATAATGATGACAATCAACCCCCACTCATTTCTCTCTGCTGTTTGCACTGCTTTGCTTGTAATTGAATTAGCCCCTGGGGGCTAGCTAAAATAAAGCAAGGTTTATTCAGGAAATGTTAAACTCTCAATGGCACTTGCATTAAAAAAAAATGCTGTGTGCATTGGAACCAAGCTAGTGTTTGAAGCAAAACTGGAATTAATGTTGAGCCACAAAGTCCCATACATGTTTGCTTTCCTCAGACTATGAACATTTTATAGCTTATACCTTGTTAAAATGACAGAGTGAGAAGAACCAGAAGACTTGTCCCACACACACACAGACATGCGCACACACACACGCACACACACACACACACACACACACACACACACACACACACACACACAC
>JAAIIK010000413.1:394934-414216 GCA_014706435.1 Silurus glanis
CACACACACACACACACACACACACACACACACACACACACACACACCTGTAAAATTTAACAACCCAGCCTACCTGTAGTTAGTGTGTATCTGTATGAATGTGTGTGTATGTATATTAATTAAAAGGCTTCAGGTCGTTTTATGGCTAAAAACATTAAAGTGAAGAATGTTGGACTGTAAAAAAATAATTTCTGTCTCTGCACCGTGGTCAGATATGATAGACTGTTTGAGAAGTTTGCATTACTGTTAGTAAAATACAGTACCAGTCAAAGTATGAGCACACCTTCTACTGCCATGTTTTTTCTTTATTTTTATCATTTTTAGCATTGAACATTAATACCGAAAACATTCAAATGATCAAAGAACACGTATGGAATGTATTAAGCAAAAAGCGTTAACCAACCCAGAATATGTTATATATTTTAGATTGTCCAAAGCTTTGATGGCAGCTTATTTTCTAAATATAATAAACGTGAATCCACTGTGCTGTTTTTTGTTCATTTTGCTAGCTTGGGGGTTTCAATTTAGCGGTAATGTATTATGTGTTAAGGTATCGGATGTAGGTAAGACATGTGACCGAGGCAAGCATCATGACATGCATCAAGAGTGAGTCATAGACAGATGTGGCGGAGAGAATCCGGTAATTTTCCAAAATTAAACATTATTCAGAATCAGACAATAAATCAAACAGAAATAATGTAAGTTATGTATTCTTTCTGTGCGGCCTGGTAACAATTGACCCACGGACTGGTGCTGGTCCGCGGCCCAGGGGTTAGGGACCACTGCTTAAGAACATCAGTTGTCTTGTGCAGAGGAAAGCATAAATAAAGTGTTAATAGCCCTATTAGTGTCAGTTACGTAAAAAGAGTTGACATTCCATAATTACATTACGAAGGTCAGTCAATCTGAAAACTCTCAAGAACTTTAAATGTATTCCCAAATGCAATCTTCAAAACCATCAAACACTGTGATGAAACAGTTTCACAAAGACTGCCACAGAAGATCAAGAGCTACCTCTGTTGCAGAGGATAAGTTTATTAGAATTACCAGCCTCAGAAATCGTAGCTGTACATACAGTAAATGCTCCTCAGAGTTCAATTGGCAGACATATTTCAACATAGACAGTTCAAAGAAGACTGTCTTAGTCAGGCCTTCATTGTCGAAATGTGACAAAGAAACCATTACTTTGGAAGTACAACAAGCAGAAGAGACGTGCTTTGCCAAGAAACAGAGGGAATGGACATGAGTGGAAAATTGTTCTTTGGTCTGATGAGTCTAAATTTTTTATTTTACCGCCATGTCTTTGTTAGACATACAGAGGGTGAACAAACAGTTCCTGAATGTGTGCTTTCGACTGTGAAGCATTAAAGGAGGAAGTGTGAGGGTGTGGTGTTGCTTTGCTGATGACACTGTTGGTGATTTAGTCAAAATTAAGGTCACACAATCAGCATGGCTACCATGGCATTATGCAGCAACATGCCATCTCTTCTGGTTTGCACTTTGTGGGACCATCATTTGTTTTCCAACAGTTTTTCATTTTTTCTGTTTTTTTTTTGTTTTTTTGCCCCCCCCCCCCCCCCCCATGGTTTGGAATGAGTTTGCCATAAGAAAGTAAAGGAAAAGCAGGCAACAAGTACTCAACACCTCTGGGAGCTCCTCAAGATTTTTGGAAAAATATTCCAGGTGACTACCTCATGAGGCTGACTAAGAGAATGCCAAAAGTGTACAAAGCTGTCATTAAAGCAAACGCTGGCTACTTTGAAGAATCAAGACTATAAAATATATTCTGGTTATTTAACACGTATTAAAGTATCTGACTTAAACAGTACTTGAGTATTTGACTCATATTGAACGTAGACTCAAAGATGCGCTAGTTCTCAACACCAAGACACGTGTTAGTGAAAGCCTAACACAGTCAATTTGTGAGGTTTTATTTCCTAAAATACAAATCAAATTGTACACCTCAATGCTGGACTAACTGGCAATACAACACCCTCTTCAACAGGCCAGAATGAAACAAAAAACAAATAAGTCAGTAAAAAAATAGTAAAGCAATTTTTTAAATGTATTTTATATATAAAAAAAAATAGAATTACAGTATGCTGTCACAAAGTAGAAGACCTATTAGTATTTATTTGACAAATAATAATATAAAATATTCACAGCTGACTGATTGCAAAATTTAATTGTAACGGTCATTATCAATATAAATATAGTGGAGTAAAGAGAACATGTATTGAATTATAAATTTTGTTATAAATGTAGAGTAGAGAGTAAAAGATAAAAGTTGCTTTTTTTGCTAGCCAAAGTACAGTAACAAAGTACATTTACAGAACTCAAATACTTTACACCACTGGCTTTAAGGGTTTACAGTAATAAAGTAAGTTCATTACTTCATTCCTGTACAGCACGGATGTTTACGTGGATATAATTTGGGAAACTTTAACTTTTTTTTTTTTTTTTTTTTTTTTTTTACATTTTAATGTGTAATATTTTACTTTTTACTTTACTACATGTCAGAAAATACATGCCGTTCCTGACTATTTTAAAGAAACCACAAGTGTAACCCTGCTGTTTTGTAAGGGTGCTCTCACTGTGTGTCTGCAACAAAAGAAAACGTTCTACTCTTAAAGGTATGATGAACAGAAATGTGACTGCATTAATTATTAAAACATATAGATCAGTTTCAGTCTTGATAATTAATTACTCCCAGTGCAGTCAGTGGTTGGGAAGTCTGGCTTTGCAACCACACACACACACACACACACACACACACACACACACACACACACACACACACACGCACACAGGATTTGTGGTAATCAAAACCCTCCACCTCTCATCCACCCACAAGTCCCATAATCCAGCAGATTTGTATTCCACCGCTTTACTTTACTCTTATCAGCATAACTCATCTCACTGCCTGGGTTTTCTCAGTGCATGTGTGAGTGCTTGCACCATACTGACAAAACTTTGCTTGAGTGTTCAAGGTTTTTTCCCCCCTCTATTTAACGCAAGGCATTACATTTCGGTTTCTACTACTTTTTATTTATTTATTTCTTTTTTTGAGCAGGTTGCTTTATAAAACTTAATTAGCAAAGCAGACATAAAGTTGAAAAGTATGTGCTTAGCTTTGACTAGCTGGTCTCAGGTTGCTTTTACAGTTTTTCTTTTTTGCCTTCCTGGCCTCTCTAATCAAAGAGGAATGTTTTTCCCGAGGAGGGACACAAACACAAAACAAAGCAGGAAAGAGACAATACTGTATTTGTAAGGGATGTCTGAGCAGATTATTGAATGTGACATTTGTACTTAAACACCAGAAAATACACAGCATCTGATTTTAATGATAAAGAGAAGAAATTCAATTTTTTTGTAAATAAATAAATATATTGATGAGAAAATTCTATCAGGAATATTGCAACACCATACTCCCATCAGGATCTAATTAATTTAATTGTTTCCCAAAGTCTACTTGTTTATCATCCAGTGTGGATGATAGTGGAGCATGACTGGTTTCCAGTTATGCTATCTGAATGTGCTGGTTTCCTTCCAAATACTCAAGAGGCACATATAGATACAATAAACACAGCATTGTTATTAAGCCTCAGCTTATTTAGTATAACGTCAAGTTTATGGACGCCTGATGTTGGTCTCACGCTATGCCCACAACGTATCAAAAACCTTATATTTGGAGTGTTCAAGTAGAACAGGGACTTTTGATATTACAGGTATAAAAATAGATGTTAGCATGGTGGCACTGCACACAGTAGTAAGTGGCTTGCTTGTCCTATTACTGATAAATAAATGTCGTGGGCCAATCCAGAGACCATAATCAAGATGGCAGACAACAGTGTTATTCTATGCATGGAACAGCATGTGGTGATTAAGTTTCTTGTGAATGAAGGTGCAAAACTCCTCTGGATGTCTACAGAAGAATTGCAGCAACTGCAGTAAGACATTTTAATGGTGTAAACGTTTCAAATATGGCCGTACGTCCATCAGTGACGATCCCAGACGTGGTGGTTACCTGATGATGAAGTGATGAAGCAGGCTGTCCTACAGTAAGATGGTTCAAACATGCTGACAAATCTTTCTATGCCGAATTTTCCCAGGCGTTAGTTAAATGCTGGGATAAGTAAATAAATGTAGCAGGGGAGTGTCATAAAATAAATGCAGTTTCCCATCAAACTTGAAATTTGTTCTTTTCTTTAAAAAATTCAAAAGTCCTTATACTTTGTATTGCCACTTTTCAGAGCCACAAGCTTCAGAATCCTGCAAGATGCAAGTAATCTGAGTAATCCAGACCAAGATGTATACACTGAATTCATAAATATTCATTCAATAAGCACATCTACATTGTAACACTGACAAATTAAAACATGACGTGTTTATTATTTATTATTTTTTTTTTGCCAAAAGGATAATGTGGCAATAATTATACAGATTACAAATTATGAGATTTAAAATCTCAACAGGAAAACTTACATTTTCTGAGAAAAAGCTGAATGAGTTACAAAAATAAAATTCAATTAAAGGAAAATAAATTTTACAGTAAATAAATTGATTTATACACATAATGATATGTAGCGAGCCCTGAGGTTAGCGGTATTTACACATGAATATGTACATGTACATGTAGATGATTCTACTATGTGTGAATGTATGCATGCCTGTGTGTGTGTGTGTGTGTGTGTGTGTGTGTGTGTGTGTGTGCACATCTTGTGGTACATACATGTGTGTAATTGTTACTTGGTGTGCTGTAATATACAGCGAGCTCCTTTGTGCATGGTAGTAAAGGATTGAAAATGGGGTAATAACACTGAAACATTGCAAATGTGTTAGCAATCTTTGCAGCCATGTTCTTATGGAAGCTTTGCTAGTTGAGATTTCTTAATAAGCATAGCAAATTAAAAGCAGTATAAGGCACCGTGTGCCAAAGCATGATGCTTTTTTTTTTTCTTTCAAGCCACAATAACACATTGTTCCTCAACATTTCATGTTTTCTCCAAAGTGTTTAGGTGTCACTTTATATAGAAGAAGGTTTTTTTGTTTGTTTACTGACTTGGCTTGCTGTGTTTATTGGCCATCTGGGCTTTGTTAGTGTCTGTATACAGATAACTAACAAATTAACCCCTTGCAGACCTCATGGTACATCTACTGTGTTTACTCTGATAATCATATACCTTTCCTTTTGATTCGAGTGTAATTAGTGATATAATTTGATGTAAAGTAGAATTACAGTATATTGTGACTTGAGTAATCGATTGAACTGTTGAGCCACCTTTTAGACAGTTTGTAAATTTATGCATTCATTTATTTATTTGTTTGTTTGTATATTCATTCTTTTTTGTTTGTTAATTAATTTATTAATTCATTCATCCATCTATTCATTTAATTTATTAATACATGCATCATCGTCTCCATGTTGCGTATTTTACCCTGTTTCCCTGAGGGAACAAGATGCTGCGTCAACAACGCTTTGGGAATAATTCCGCGTGTCCACACTCTGAACCCTGTGTGTAATCAGTCCAATAGAGAGGCCAGGAAGCTATAAACGCGCATGCGGTGAAGCCGGCGCTAGTCTCTGAACAGGGAATAAAGCACTGCAGTTGGAGACACAACGTCTCGTTCCCTCGGGGAACCAGGATTACATACGTAGCCTGGAGACATTCACCAGGAACTCGAGCTACGTCAACAACGCTTTGGGAAAGAGTGTCCAATACCACCAGACTGACTAGTCCCTGCCTAGTGTGGATGGGTACAGCTAGATTGAAGGACAAAGGAGCCAGGAGTGGCACTAAGTTCAAGGCTATAAAACCTGATGAAGGTCAGCGGGGTAGACCATCCTGCAGCGTTGCTGATGTCTTGGAGAGAAACTCCAGAGGACAATGCCTTAGAGGCCGCCACACTCCGAGTAGAGGGCACCTTGGTGTAGAGGAAGGCACTGGCCATGAGAAAATTCCAGGAGAAAAGGGGCCACGGAGAGGGCCGAAGATCTCTCCGAAGATCTCTCTCTTGAGAGAGGAGATAGCCAGAAGAAACACAGTCTTAACCATGAGAAACCTCACAGGAACCTTGGGCAAAGGCTCGAAGGGAGTCTCGGACAGGGACTCCAGAACAACGGCCAAGTCCCACACAGGCACTCTAGGTCACACTGGAGGCCTCAGCCTTCGCGCGCTGCGGAGGAAACGTGTCAGTAGTGGGTTCTTACCCTGTTTAGAAAGCAAAGCATGATGGGCCATGATAGTGGACATGTAAACCTTCAGAATAGGTGTGTCTGATCTGCACAAACCGGACTCAACACACACTCATACTCACTTTGTGTGACTGATCTGTACAAACCGGACTCAACACACATCATACACTTCGGATACCCATCATTCAGTACCACTCACACTAATCATTACCACAAAATGTTTACATGCCGTTTTTTGCACATATTTGGGGATTTGTTCTTTTGCACAATCTTTCTGCCACTGTTCACTTTATTTTGATTGCTGCTATTGTTGAATTGCACAATTCTGTTTACATTTTTCTGTTTACATTTTTCTGCTACTGTGCACCTTATTTTGCTACGACAGGTTTACTGGCGGAGCTATTTTGTGTTTTGTGTATTGTGTATTGTCCTGCACTGTCCTGTGTTGTCTTGCACTGTCTTGTGTTGTCTTTTGCACTTTTTGCACCAGTTGAACACATGCACTTTATGTGGCGAGGATCTTTCCACTAGTTCTTGGCCCTGTGTTTTTCTGTTTCTGTGATTGTTGTTTTATGTTGTTTTATGTAGCACCTGGGTTCTGGAGGAAGGTTGTTTCATTTCACTGTGTACTGCATCAGCTATATATGGTTGAAATGACAATACAAGCTTGACTCTTGAAAGGGCGTCTGCTTCCATCCTGGGTTTCCTTAGGCCCACAGGAGGATCTGATGTGCCAGCTTGTACATGAGGTGAGATCACAGACCCCCCTGGTGGTTGATGTCAGATACCACAGAAGTGTTGTTCGTATGGATTAGAACATGTTGGCCTCTCAGATCTGGAAGGAAATGCTTCAGAGCACGGCCAGCATCTCCAGGCAATTCATGTGCCACAGCAGATGGGGCCCCTACCCCCAAGTGCAGCTCCCTATCCCATAAGGGAAGTATCCGTTGTTATTGTTTTGCAACAACAGCTCCCAATGCAGAGCCCTGTGACAGGAACCCGCTATCTCTCCACACGTCTAAGGCCCATAAGGCTCACCGCATGACCTTGATTGTGTGTTGCCCTTACGGGAAAATGCCCTGGTTCTGAGCCACCATTGGAGGGGTCTCATATGCAGGAGGCCAAGCGGAACCATGTCAGACACCGCTGCCACCCAGCAATCTTTGAAACTGCTTTACAGTGAGTGATTGGCTCTCTTTTACTCTCCTGACAGCCATGAGGATGGATTCGATTCGAGCAGGAGACAGCTGTGTCCGCAAAGCACATTCTTCTTGGTGTTTTGCCTTTACCCCAATACCTCAATGTGGGCAAGAACAACATCTCTATGCCGAACCACCAAATGCTCTGATTGAGCTAGTGTCAACCAATAGAGCCTCACTTTGTGAAGGTGCGGAGTGAGAAGGCAAGACCAAATGGAAGGACCCGATATTGGTAAGCTTCGCCCCCGAAAGCGAACCTCAGGAACTTTCTATGTGAAGGCAGGATGGGTACATTAAAGTATACATCCTTCAGATCTATTGTGACAAACCAGTCCTTGGACCTGATTTTAGACATCCCTCTTAAGGGAATCAGTCTCTCGAGACTGACCACTGATGTGCCTAGAGCTGGAGCTATGCCCTGATATAGCTCTTGTGGCTTCCTGATAGGCAGCGAGACCCCCAATTCCGCTGCAGTGCCGGGCTGGAGATGAGGGCACCAGGGTGGGGCAGGTACCGTATGCTGAGGTGCATGTTGCCCCTCTCCAGCAGGATCCCCAGACAGTCCTGAAGGGTCAAAAAGGACTGGCTGGGAGGGTGTGTCTATGGGTTCGCTCGAATCCATCCCCTCCCCCTCCTCGGAAGAAGAGAGGTGAAGCTCAGCACCCCCTTCACAGGTAAAATAAACCTTTGCTTCCAATCCGTGATAAAAGGCACTGGAACTAGCAGGTGAGGCAGGAGTAAGGGACAAGCCCATTTCCAAACCCTCTGCCAGGTCCACCTGCGAACCCCAGGAACTTGATTGCCAGCCAGAACCGCAAGGAGCGAGAGTGCCCTCCTCGAAGAGCGACACACAAACTGCGCGTATCCCCCTTGTGCTAAAGCGGGGGCAAGGAGGAACGCATAGCCAGGAAGGATTGCTTGCTATCCATTATTTTCTTCTTACCTTACCTTTGGTAGTACAGACACACACCACACTTCCTGAACCAGAGAAGTTAGTGCCAACTCCACCGCATGCAGGTTAATAGCTTTCTGGTCACCGGCGGGGTGATGTCGTGCCTCTTCATTGGACTGATTACACACGTGGTTCAGAGTGTGGACACGCAGAAGCGTTCCCAAAGTGTTGTTGACACAGCTGGAGTTCCTAAGGGGGAACTGTGCTTACTCTGTAGCTACTTCTCTCTGTTTCTAAAAATGTTTACACACATCCATCCTTTTTTAAACATCCTTAATGTGTGTTTTATAAACAGGAATTCCAATTTAAATATGTAAAGGAGAGATAAATGAAGTGAAGTGAATTTTTGGTGTTCTTCCCATTACTAATGGGGGAGAGAAAGGGTATTGTTTTGAATTTCATATTGTTTTTGAAAGTGTTAAAACAAAAAAGAGAGACCCTTTATGATTCAGGTGTGCTTGAAAAACCACACCTACACTACCCGCCCCCCCGCCCCCCACCTCGCACACACAAACACACACACAAAAACACACAACACTCACAAGTACACATACACCTTAAATAGTGTTCAAATAGAGTTTACATGTTCTGACCTGTTAGTGTTTTAGGTAGCAGTAAAATAGCAAATAGAAGCGGAATTTGTGTGTGTGTGTGTGTGTGTGTGTGTGTGTGTGTGTGTGTGTGTGTGTGTGTGAGAGAGAGAGAGAGAATGTGTACGTGTAAGGAAGAAGGAGTGTGTGTGTATATGTGTGTGAAGGACATTAGAAAGGATTAAAGTAGCATTTACTTAAGCTGTGATGGCTCTAAAACACAAAGCCGATTGCAAGTGCATCGTCAGCGCACCTGGGAAAGTTTCCGGAAAAAGGCCATGTATACACACACACACACACACACACACACACACACACAGACACACACACAAAAAAAATGCAAGAAACCAAGCCTCTTCTGAATTAATGAAAAATTAAATAAGAGAAAGGTAAGGAGTTACATTTGTGTTTAATATTTGTATTATCATACATGATGTTCTGGCACCAAGGTGTTGGAATGAACTTCCCCTAGATGTCCGTACAGCGGAGTCCCTGACTATCTTCAAGCGACGATTGAAGACCTACCTCTTCCTGAAACACTTAAATTAGCACTTACCAAGTTTGCTTTGTAGAATTCAAGAGTTATATTTATATTAAGTTTGTAATCTTGCGTACCAGTGTAGATCTATTCATTGCTAAAGACTCAAAGCACTTTTGTACGTCGCTCTGGATAAGGGCGTCTGCTAAATGTCGCAAATGTAATGTAAATGTAAATGATGTAACTAAAGGTCAGATACAAGGGATTGGCTCAAGGGCTTGTGTGGTCATTCTTTCTGCTTGCCTTACGATGCGAAGTAAGTGCTCACATGGGCACATTTGTGATAGGCTTGCAAAGCATGTAGCCAATCCATCATCAGTATCTTCTCATAGTTTCTTCATCCTCTGGCTGTTGCATTGTCCACAGATCTTAATTTCTGAAGGAATCAAATCTGTAGGCTAATCCACATGTTGTTGCTGATGAGTTTTATGGTAGCTGACAACATGGTCCATTATGTCTATGATGTCTTTAAAGTCAATTCCTTGAAGTACCAGATCCTAAGCTACAAGAAGGCTGCTCTTGCTTTCACTTTTCTTGCTTATGATTTGAGCTTCAACTTCTCCTTTTGGTATTTTTTTACCTTGAATGTAATGGTCATATTTGTGCAGAGCTACTATGTTGAGATGAGAAGTATCCACTGGATTCTCCATTGTGGTGGGCTTCATAATCATACAAGCTGCCTAGTACATATGCCATAATCTTAAGATTAGAGTGGCAGTAGGGGCATGGTCCATGGTTAAAACAGCAAGTAATGCAGGATGATTCCCAACTGTGTCTTATTAATACCATTCTCCTTATGTGTTTCTTTGTGCTTTTAATAACAGTTGTAACCAGAAGAGAGAGAGACAAAGAGAGAGTTCCATAAGTAGTAGAACATGCAATACAAACACACACACACACACACACACACACACACACACACAGGTTGAGCAGGAACTTGAATCTTGAGTTGGGTGACACTTGCTAGCCCCTTTTAATTTGATTCATTAATTTATTTTTTACTTTTTGAAAGTTCTCTGAAAAGCAAGATAAATATCAATGCAATCGTAGAGAACTGCTGAAAGTTTTCATTAGGTTTTACAAAAGGCTATTTAAGAGCTATCCTGTTAACTGTGCATTTGACCAACTGACCATCTGGGGACTTCTTCAGGAAGGGGCAATGTGAACCTCAGTATACGGTGCCTGTCCTGCCCCAGCACCCTAAGGTGCACTTTTAGTACTTCAGGGCATGGCCAGCTCCAGCAAACGCCCTCCCTGTTGCAGACCCGACAGCCCTTTTCGAACACCCTCCCTGGGAGATTCCTCTCAGTGGGTATCTTCTCTCTCTGGCAGGGGGCACAGTAGCTCACTCCCACCCAGAGCTGTGGAAGCTCTGGCTGTGGCCCCTGAGGGGGCACAGCTCCTAACCTCCAGTCTCTCCACCGAGGTGGACCATCCAGAGCTTCCTCAATGAGGAGATCATGCATCATGAGATGGCACCTGTTCATGTTCATCATGGCATGGTGCAATCTGCACCAATTGGATCCAGTTAACTGCCCGTTTGGTTCATTGCTGGAATTCCTCCAGGAACAGTTCACCAAAGAGTTGGCTCCTTCCACCCCCAAAGTCCACCATTGCGGCGTACCATGCCCCCTTGCAGGGCAGTCGCTGAGTAGAACCTGTTGGTGACACGTTTTCTCCACGGTACCCAGAGACTGAGGCCTCCGGCACGACCTAGAGTGCTTGCGTGGGACTTGGCCGTTGTCTTGGAGGCCCTATCAGAGCCTTCCTTCGAGGTGTTGACGGAGGTGCTTTGGAGGTTCCTCACAGTCAAGACTGTGTTCCTCCTGGCCATTACCTCTCTCAAGATAGTGGGAGATTTTCAGTCCCTCTCTGTAGCCCCCTCTTTCCTGGAGTTTACTCGAGGCATGGCCAGTGCCTTCTTTTACCCTGGAACAGGGTATGTTCTGAAGGTACCCTCGGTCGTCCCATGACTTGTTATGCTCCAGGCATTCTTCCTACTTCTTTCCAGGCCCCAGACCAGGAAAAGCTGACCCGACTGTGTCCGGTGCGAGCACCGGACCTATACGTCCACAGAACAAGTCTGTGGAGAATGTCGGAGCAACTGTTTGTCTGCTTTGGCCCTTTGGTCCAAGGAGCATCTCATTCCCTCAGGGAACCAGGATTACATATGTAATCTAGAGACATTCCTTTCAGGAACTCGAGCTGTGTCAACAATGCTTTGGGAATGAGAGTCCAGTCTAAAGACAATCTCACTTCCGCACCCACTCTACTCACTAGATTTGGCTCATGCGGACTTCACCATCATCCTGAATCTGAAGATCCATCTCAAAGGTCGCTGTTTTAACACCATTGTGGAGATACAGTGCGAATCATAGAATGTGCTTGACATGTTTCGAAAAGAAGACTTCCAGAACACATTCGAAAAGCAATGCTGAAAGCACTGCATTGCTTTGCAAGGGGACTATTTTGAAGGTGATAGTGTGTAAATGTAGATAAATAATACTTTCTTGTAAAAAGAGCTAGTCTAGAAACATTTTGATACCACCTCGTAGATATCAGCATTCGCAGAAAGAGTACAGTCACACAATAATGATACTCAGCATAGTGTGCAGAATCTTTGCAAAAACCAGATTACTGACCACAAAACTGAGTTTCAGCCTGGTTCTGAAATCTAGTGAGAATGATTTAGGATTCAATTCCAGATTCATTTTATTAATCTCCTTCCAGTTTAATAGAAGTTGCTTATTTTCTTCCTCTTGATCTTCTCAAACAGATAACATATATTTTCTTGGGAAATCTCTGGATCTTCTGCAGGCATGTAGGTCCTACTGCCAAGCTAGTCCTAATTTGTTAGATGTTTTTTGGTGTTTGTTGCTTTGTTAGTTTTTTAAGTTTACAGCCTAGTCAAACTGTGCTATTTTTGTTGGGTTTGGTGATGCAGGTCTGTTTTTTGTTTCTTCACATTCTCCTGCCATAACCTGTATTGTTGTTCATTTTTGGACTCTCTATGCTGCAGTGTTTACCTTCATGTTTCCTTGTGTATTGTTCCTTTTTTGATTCTGTTGACAGACCATTTCTCAACTCTGAAACTTCTCCTTGTTGCTCAGTTGGCTTCTGGATACTCTTTCTGTCCTTGGCTTCTCTAATCTGGTTTCTGGTTTAAAGAGGCTTTCTTTTCTTTGCCTTTGTGATCCACAAGATGATTAGATGCATTGACCTCTCCTTTTCTCACTTATGCTTTATACACAGGTATTCTAACTTTCTTTGCAATGCAGATGCGGCCTACCTGGTTCTCAGATTCGTGGTCTAAAGTACAATTTACTTATATACGTTTAAGCTTCAACTTTCATACAAGCTGACTGATATGTCATTAACTGATGCAGGTAGAGAGGAGTTTCTTTCCATTCTCATTGATGCTACTCTTTTTGTTCTTTGTCCTAAAGGATTCTGGTGATGGGTATTTGGTCCACGGGCATTTCATCTGTGGTGGGTTAATCACAGAATAATTTTGTATCTTTTTTGCAATATTTTGTCCTTGACCGGTTTCTTTGATTTATCTGATTCTGAAGAGAAACAGAGTTATAGAGTCTGCTTTGACACGTGATGTTTCTTACATAATCTGTAGGACAAAAGAAGCAGATTGCAGCCTTTCTTCCAGTTTGGGTTTACCGCTTGGCACCATGAGATCGAGGATGTCCAGGATGATTTCTCTTCTCTCCTAGCCACACTCAAACCAAAATCTACTATTTATTATAAGCATATTCAGCACGTAAAGCTGTTTTTATGTTTTTATTTATAGATTAATGTATTGCTGAAGTTTATTTCTGAATTTCTTCAGTAGTAACAACTCTTGGCATTAATGGTAAAAGTGCAAGATTTTACTGCTGGATTTATTGAGCTATTGAAGATATGAATAGCGACATAATAACGTCAATAAACTTGCTAGTAACTAATAGTAATCTTTATCACTTTAAAGTAACTAATATGTTATAAATATTTGCAGATAGTTTTATATACTGTATATCACAGGACTTTGAGGCATAGGAACGTCCACACACACACACACACACATACACGCACGCACGCACACACGCACGCACGCACACACGTTTGTCTTACTAAACTTGTAAGTGGGATTTATTTTGATAAAAATGACCAATACAACTAGTTAAACAGTTGTATGCCTAAATCTAACACTTTAGGCTGTTTAGAAAGTTGTTTTTTTTTTTTTTATATAATTTTAAGTATTATTTAATAAACATATTTTAACTCCACTGAATTACAGAAACATGCCCAGATACACACTTGCATTATCATGCTATGTTTTTTCCATGTGGTGACATTAAAGAGAATCTCTCCCAGACACAGCCTCCATCTTAGGTAAGTTGCAGTATAAACCTGCCTAACAGTATTTAAACATTTCTGATCAAGATTGACACTTGAGGAAGCAGAAAAGTACAAAAATAACATTAATATTTTTTTTCTGAGACAATTTAGAGGCATTCCAGTATTTTCTTTCTAGCCCACATTCGCTGATCAGTCCAGGATAGCCAAAACCGTCTCCACAGTCTAATACACTGAAATCAGATAAAGCACTTAAACCAGCAGGAGCTTTCATCTCTCTTTCCATTTTTGCCTTTATTTAAAAAACCTATTTATCCTACTCCATGCCAAGAGAAAGGGAAGCACCATTAAATCCTCACACCTGTAAGAGAAGGAAAAACGATATTGCTTTGAAAACTTTCTAAATTATAACCTATTGTGTGATTCACTAATATAAATAAATAAAAAAATAAATACTGACTATGGTACTGTAACCTTTCAGTCTGTACACAACCACTGGTCTGCAGGGATTTCCATTTTGATATGGCAGACATAACAAACACACCCACAGCACTAAAAATAACCATTAACACTGGAGATTATTGAATTATGTGATACCGCTGTTAAATATTTCAGGGAGGGTGTTTTGAGCCAGAGTGTGTGCGGTCCTGTCAATAGCACGTGCTAAAGAGGGGGAAGCATGTTATGACGTGTGGGAGTTAAGCCCCTGTCTGTGGCACTGTCACTTTAGATTAGCATGTGTGTGGCTAATGTAACAGAATAAGGGTGGCCGGGAGGGTTAGCTAAAAGCTTGATCATTCCCAGAGCTTTTTTTTTTTTTTTTGCCTCACAGCCAATTCTGAGGTGAATTTTATACTTTAGGTTCGGGTGTTGGATTTAAGTGCATGTATGTGTGTGTGTGTGTGTGTGTGTGTGTGTGTGTGTGAGGCTCAAGCATGGTCATGGCGTCTTTTATCTAGCTTTCGTGTAAAAGCTGCACTTGTAAGACGACATTCAGCAAAGGATTAGTGTCCATGCTCTCCTCTCCTCATCTTACCGGAACACAGCCAACTTGAGATCTGTACGCACACACTCCCACAGACACACACCAAAAGCCCCAGTGTTGAATTAACACCTACAGTGTTCACTTGAGTTCAGTCAGATATAAATGAGCTTTGTAGGTTTTAATTCAAGTCCTCTGTACCTACTTTTCAGCACACTTACACATACAAATAGTTCTCTTTTCACAGTTTTTCCACACAACTAGTGTAGAGATGAGCCACATTTTATATGTTATGCTAGGCTTGCTAGGCATCGTTAGCATGTATACTTGTGTTTAACTTGAATAAATGCCATGTAATTACGCTTAATTTTTTAATCAGTACATAACAAAGTCCAGCACAACTCTTTCTATAGAGCTGCTATTTTGCAAATGATATTGTGTGTTAGGATACCCTTTGTTTTTTGCACAGTGTGTTGTGAGCCAGCGTGAAGGCATGAGGGTATATAAAAGTATATAAAAGTACCACTTGTTCTGCTTCACCTGGATGATTTGCTTCAATTGAGATAGGACCGAAATGAAGCACTGGCTACTAGCATGGTGGTAGGCATTGCTATGTAGGTCAGACTGATTAGAAGGTGTGAGACAGCAAAGGAGAATATGATTAGAAAAGTATAACTATATTTTGATCGTAAAAACATGTCCAAGTTGAAAACAAACAGTGAACAGTAAGAAGAACAAATCAAAGAGCAAAAGGAAATTAGTCTTATATGCAGGTAATGAGGTTGAAAATAGCCATAGAAAGGAAATGAACTGGTGAATAGAAAAGATGGGAAATAATGACCAGGAATAGCCAGTATGTTCCAGTTTACTGTGAGTGACTGTAAATGATCAGCTCGTTGAATTGCTCTTGATTGAATGCAGTAATTCCCAATGCTATTGTTTATTTGTTCATTTACAGCTGGCTCTCATTTTGTTCTGTCTGTCTCGCAGTCAGGCTTTTTGTCCCATGTTGCCTCTGCTTTGACTTAAATAGGGATTTGACATCATTTCTTTTGGGCTTTGGAAGGCAGACATACTGCATTTAGGATTCCACTTTGTACATACATTTTTAAAGCAAACCAACCATGCTAGGAGTGAGCTATAACATCACAGAAATCTTTTACATTTATCCAACTGCAGATAAGCAAAGACTGGTGCTGTATGATTTGTTTGCTTGTGTAGTTTTGCTATTAATTGACAAAGCTATATACACTGTATATAACCAGTAAAATGTGTTTTCATGCATAAAATACATGCACATGCGTTTATAGGTTTGTTTTAAATGACATTTGATTTGACATTTAACGCAGTGATTTCATTTGATCTATTCAGTATTCTTTATTCTGTTGTATACATTATCATTATCATAAACTTTTTTTAATATTATTAGCATTATTATTTAATTGATTATCATATTGATATCATCAGATGTTATTGCAATCTGGACTGCATTTCCATAAAGCTTCATTGACATGAAATCAAACAAAATCACTCAGATTTTTTTTTGTGTGTTAGAACAACTGCCAAGGAAAGAGACATTCACTTTTGATGGAAGTATACAAAGCAATGCAAAACATATGGGAGTTTTATAGTGTATTGTAATAATTCATACCAGCTTCATATATGTGCATATTTATGAATGCTGGGGTTGTTTCTATGCACATATATGATCTTTAATTGTTGAGAAAATATGTGATGTAGGTATAATTTCAGACCTTGAAATGCAACCTTTACATGGTTTGCAAGGCAAAGCATGCCTTTGATTGGACTCTTGTATGTCCCTATATTCAGTGGTATAAAGGAAAGCAAAAGTATTGGACCATGTTCTTTAAATTATGTAGGATAAAAACATGTTTTATCTTCTGAAAATTCCTTATTACTTTTCTAGTAACATACATGACAGTGTGGATTATAATAAGTAATAAGCTAAATTTGCAAAACATTTGAGTAAATTATAATTTTTGTCACAAATCTTTTTTATTTTGTAATTTTTTATTTAGATAAAAAAAAAAAAATGTTTGCAAATTGAACTTGAAAACCATAGTCACTCCAAAACTGCCATTCACGAGGACAAAAGTTCAAGTCATAAATCACCTCCAAATTACAGACCTGGTATAATTCCCATATCTGCAAACCTGGTGATTAACTTTTGTCCAGTATAATATATCTTAGAAAAGTGAACACTCTTTTTCATCTCCTATTTTTCTCTCTCAAGCTTTTCATTTTAAACTATCGTCTTATATGTTTGCTTGGGTGCTTGCATGATTTCACACCAAACCGTCTTTTATGTCTTTCTTGTTCACCATTTCCTGTTATTATAGCTTATCTTGTCTCCCTCTCTTTTTCTTTTTCTTTCCCTACACCGTCTCCTTTCTTTCCTGTTCCAGGCTTTAAATTCCTTGTACATGTTATACATGCAGGATAGGGTGCGGCTAAGTTATACACAAACAAATGAACAGACGTTTTAAATTAGGCCTGTGTAATAGGATGCCTGATTTATTCCCTTCTCTATCGTCTCTTCTTTTGAGTCACTTTGCTTGACTAATCGAAGAGAAAGACAACTAAATAAACATCGGGTCCAGGCTGCTAACAAGCAGAGAGGGAGTTTGAACATTTTTGGGACAGTGACTCATTTGGTTCCCTTTGAAGAAACTTTTCTATAACTTGTTTCTATAATGATTTGTACTGTGCTATGAAAACTGGTGTAAAGCTGAAGTAGTAGTAAAATGTGCACATATTAGAGACATAGAAAGAACATACCAATATTAAACAGAAGGAAAATGTAAACCTATTGGAGATAGACAACATACATATACTAGAAACTTGTAAATGTGCATTTATCAGAGGCAAAAAAAAAACAAGCTAGGAATGGTTTAACAAAAAACACTTGTTATAAGGTAAAAATAAAAAACTTCCTTTGTTGTTCCTATGAAGAAATTATATTGTATAGTTTGACCATTGTGTTAAAATCTGAGTACACTTATTGGTTGATATTAATTAAATAATTTTTTTTACCCTTTTATTTTAGTTTTAAAAGTGGTGCCAACCTTTGTCAGTATACAATATTAATAAAAGGATGTTATTTCACACCTGCAGCAAACATTCTGCATCCCTTCGAATTAACCTGAAAAAAAAAATATATATATGCAATGTGTCATGTAATAAATGAATATGCAAGTGCAGGATTTCATATTTTAATGATTGTGAAATACAGAAATAAAACAAGGCAAGAGAACAAGAATAATATACCAAGATACATGACACAAAACACACACAGAACAAGAATGACATGAGCAAGGCAATGAGAAACACACAATCCATTACTTAAATATTGATACTAATTAGGTGAAACAGAAAACCAGTGCAAGTGATAAGTGTAGTATGTGAATTTGTGGCTATGGATGAGCTGTGGTTGATGGGAAACAGTTCATGGGGGATTAATCCTGACACAGTTTATACGTATATTAATCTAACCACTCATTTGTTCACCTATATGACATCAAAGAAACCTATTCACAGTTATGTACATTCCCTTTTTATTAGTGCCTAATTTGTCTTTTATGGCAAATCTATTCTTTCAGAAATAACACATTTTCCAGCTATTTTCCCCACATTTCAAATGTAGGACCACATTTGGATTTCCATAGCTGTAATTTATTTATAAGGTCATGCAATAAGTTCATGCAGTATGTGTTTTTTATCTTATTTTATTTAAAACATTATTTGGACTGTTACACACTGTGTAAAAGGATCCATAGCTTTCTACAGATCCGTGCAATTTGATTTTCAAAAAAAAAAAATCTGCTATTATCACTTTCTGTCCAGCTGCATCATAGACTTATGTCAAAATATTAAGGGTTAGCCACTATTTGATAAAGTGTTTTTCAGTCTATAATGTATAAATAAGTACAGTTTATTTACTGTTATCAACACTTATGTATGCCTTGTTATGTACAGCATGTTGGACACTCTTAGTGCATTTTTTTTGTCTGATCTAAATGTACTGTACACTTTTTATTCCAAAGATAAAATTACCCCTTATTGTTTTACTTCCATGAATAATTTTTATAGTTTAAGGACTTGCATTCTTGTATATTATGGTATAATGCAGCTTGACACTGTAGTTCATTTGAAATCATTTACCTGCAAGTTGTTTAAGCAAGTGTTTATTGTAAGGTAGATTGGCAACTATGAACTGTCCCTACTTGCGAATGTGTGTGTGTGTGTGTGTGTGTGTGTGTGTGTAGGCTGCCTGTGCATGCATAACTTGCATGTATAAACCCAAAGCTAATGTGATTCTTTGCACTCAATATTCTATACCTTTCTTAGACAACCTGGCCCTGCTGTTTTATATATGAGTTCTGGTTTATTGTGTATGTATGTATGTATGTATGTGTGTGTGTGTGTGTGTGTGTGTGTGTGTGTGTGTGTGTGTGTGT
>JAAIIK010000413.1:429362-479776 GCA_014706435.1 Silurus glanis
GTGTGTGTGTGTGTGTGTGTGTGTGTGTGTGTGTGTGTGTGTGTGTGATGTATGTGCTCTGTTTAAATACAGGTTGAAGTTAGGTCATGGAGTGATCTGAGAGATATGTATTTTTCTGTACTCATGCATCACCTGCTTCAGACACACAGTAATCTAGCCACGTTTGTCCAGGGCCAGGGCAAAGGTTTAACAGGCCACACATTTTCCCCTCTGAGCATTTGTGCACTGTCATGTCTTTGAAGTAGTGCTGTGAGAATGCTTGCTGTGTGAGATAAAGTACTACTAAATGAAAGAGCAGAGATGCAACAACTATTATTACAGCTTCTTTGGAATTAACCTTTATGTGTTTCCCTCTTTCTGTCTATTTATATTTATCGCTCTCAGTTGAGCGTGAGACGTTTGCATGTTGTTCACGTGGTGCTCGATGTTCGCAATGCAAGTTATCGCTTGTAATGCAAGTTACATTTTAATAAACATTTTTGCTCCTCCTTCAAAGCATTTGTAAAGAACATTACTTTCAATCCAAGGTTCCGCCATACATAAATCATCAGGACACCAAACAGAACTTTTGCTATGTTTCCACACAGGCGGTTTTAAATGGCAGAGGTGTGCGTCATTGCGTATTTTGGTGCTTGATTTGAGAATTGGCGCATAAGTTAAACAAATGTTTAATTTGTTTATAATAACAATTATCGTATTATTTTTTTTTATATCTGTTTATAATATTATAATTTTTTATATTTGTTTATAATAACAATTATTGTATTGTTTTCTTTTATATCTGAGTAAAGAAAGGATGTTTAAACAGAAATGTGTGCTGCATTAATCGTGCTTTAATTAAATAGTCCCGTCAAAATGAATTTGCGTTAAGGCGTTATTTTATATATATATATATATATATATACCTGGTTATACTGTGTGTACGGTATGTGATTTTCGAGCATTGCATTCCACAATTTGCTCTTATATTTCACTCCACTATTCTGGGAAAATGTTTCAGATTTTGGAGTGTGCTTATGTGCATTCATCAGCTATAAGGGTATTACGAAAGGCAGGTACTGATGTAGGTGAGGAAACCTGGGGTGCATTCAGCGTTCCAATTCATCCCAAAGGTGTTCGGTAGGGATGAGATCAGAGCTCTATAGCAGGCCACTCAAGATCTTCCTCTCCAAAGCATGTAAACCAGATCTTCAATGAGTTCACTTTGTTCACAGGGTCATTTCCATGCTGGAACAGGTTTGGGTTTCCAAGTTCAAGTGAATGCAAAACTTTATTATAGCACATCTGAAGACGTCCTGTACAATTGAGTGCCTCCAGCTTTGTGGTAAGGTTATAGGTGCTTATAGCAGTGGATTTGGGGGTCAGCATGAGAAGCTGTGTGATGGGACCAGACAGAATGGCTTTTGATTTTAACACCTTAGGTGCAATGAGCTTTGAGTAGGTACTAACCACTATCTAACAGGGCCATTCATAAAAGCTGCCAGTTTGAAGATGCTCTGACAGTCAATTAAACATCACAGATTTACCATTTCAGAGTCACTCAGATCCTTCTGTTTGCCTATTTTTCATGTTTTTAACATATAACCTTCTACCAACTATATATTTAAATCAATTCAGCTCAATAAATTTGTATTTGCATAGCGATTTTAACAATTGATTTTGCACAGATAATGCGGTAATAACGAATAAAAAAGAACGTTCGACACAGGTGTCATTGTAACAAGATACGTGTACTTTACATCTCAGTGGTTGTAATGTTATAGCTGATTGCTGTAGATAATATATATTATTATATATGCAGTATATTGCATTTATACTAAAATGTTATTACTTTAATTAGTTATATTTAAGAAAGTGTATTTGCTAAAGATTTCCAAACAAATTTGTTATATGTGCTAAATAAAATAGCATGTATCCTCTCCTTTCTTTTTCCTCTCCTGAAAAAAATGTGCAGCCCATTAATGTTTAAGATGTCACATTTTTTGTAAACTAAAAAGAAGTCATTGGCGCAAATGTTTCAACCATGAGCTCTTAGCGTCTTTTTTTGCTTGTTTAACCACAATATGACTGCTTGAATTAAACATCTGATTTCTATGTTGACACTTGTCTGGACTTTGGAATTTGGTTACATCACTTTTTCTACATGCCTGCATATTTCATACGGATTTTGTTATCCGGTCATGCTAATTAATGCTAAGCACTAGCATAAATTGTATTCCACAGATGGCAAGAACAAGGTGGGGTGGTTAAGGGAGGGGTGTTGTTTTGGGGTTTGGGTCATGTTTTTATAGCTTGTAAGGGACTAAATAACCCCTCAAGGAGAGGAATATCCTATTGCCCAGTCCCTGAAAAAGATGTTTTTTTTTAAGCTTGTATTTTAAAAACAATACTTAAAATGTCAATGCAGAGTTACATTTAGGAGATTAGGTATAACGTTAATTAGCAGCAATAATAATTATATTAATTAATCGTCCTTATAAGGATGGCAGGACAAATGTGTGTGTGTGTGTGTGTGTGTGTGTGTGTGTGTGTGTGTGTGTGTGTGTGTGTGTGTGTGTGTGTGTGTGTGTGTGTGTGTGTTTGTGTGTGTTCATGTCCATTGTACCAGTAGGTAGGCAAAAAGATGCACACGGACACGAACCCACACACATTGTCTGGAAAAGCTGAAGAAAATTATGCCCTGCATGCAGACCTCTGTTTTCCATGACAATAGCATCTGCCACTTCACCTCAGACACACATTATGTTTAGATTGACTGTTTAGAAGACTTGAGAATGACAATACAAAAAGTGTGTATGTGCTGAAGAAAGAAATAGAAAGGGAAAGACAAAGAGAGAGAGAGAGAGAGAGAGAGAGAGAGAGAAAGAGAGAGAAAAGAACTGAAAGTAAGAGCCTCTTCACCTCGAAGTTCACATAAATAATCTCTGTTTTCCCGCTAATAGTTTTAATATGGAGCACTTTGTAGGTTCTTCTCTCCTCTGTGACAGTTTGCTTACTTTAAAAACAACCACCTTCCCATTCTCTCCTCACTGCCTCTCCCTCTCTTTCCCCCCTCTCTCTTTTCTCTTTCTCTTTCGTTTTTTTTCACTTGTCCACTTTGCACAATGTGTAAAAGTTTGTGCCAATGTGGCAGATGAATATTCAGCTGCGACGCATTACTCCAGCGTGAGTGTTTTGTGCGCGTCTCATCCTCTGATCCATTTCATTAGTGAATTGCTTTAGACTGTAAATAAGAACCTGTACTTACTGACTCTTCAATTCAGGCCCTCCGTAGATAATGATTAGTTAATGCTGTTTGGCACGGTACACTTCAGCTGTCTGAGCATGACTTTCCAGCTAGCTCGCCACAGTCATTTTCTCACAGGTGTTGAGCTGTCTGTCTGTCTCTCCCTATCTCTCTCTCTCTCTCTCTCTCTCTCTCTCTCTCTCTCTCACTCCGTGTGGGTGTGTATGTGTGTGTTTTGAACACATGTCTGGCTCCAGGTGTATAGGAATGAGCAGTAATTATACCTGTGAAACTCTATCCATGTACAAGCTGAAAGTTAGAAAAGTAATAGAAAGGAAAAAGAGCACTAAAACATACCGAGGCACAACTGATGTTAATTTACTGTGGTCAACTGAACTATGCTAAACACGCCAGCAAGTTCTTGAAGACAGGCTATTGCTGGAGGTGGGACATAAATGTAGAAGGAAGCTATTAATTGAGCTCTAATTCCCAGGAAGGCTTCTTATTGGCCAGGACGTCGTGAAGGGGCTCTTTTGCGGGGTCTCAAACAGGATGTGACTTCTTTCTCTTTGATTGTATGGTTTTACGTTCTGTTTTCATTCGAGACTGTAGACTCCTCAGCCAGAGCCACCTTGGCTGTAAATTTAATCGCTGACAGCAACATAGAAATATTTCCAGAACTTTCAAACTCGAGAAGATTTACAAGCAGATACTGAACTCTGTCTTCTTTATATCTGTGCATAGCCCACATCCTAGGCCATATGGACCTTTTCAAATGCAGACTGCTACATTCCTTGTGAAAACAACTAAATCACAAAGAAGAATTCCCAGAAATTTGTCATGAGTTTAGGTCTTTAATGTAATGCGGAGCATAGCATCGTTTTTGATAGCTATGCTCTTTGGGGCTATTATCTATCTCACAGAAGACAAGTGCAAAAAGACCTCATTAGATTATACTGCTAAATCCACCTCTTCATTCTAAGAGAGCTTAATGTATTACTCTACTGGAACCAGACAAGAATTTGTCTCATAGTAATGCTGGATTTGGTTCAGCTGACAAGCCATTTCATTATAAAGTCATTTAAATTAGAATTTAGTCGGTCATGTTTTAGGATTTTTATGTACATCGTGCATCTAAAGATTTTAGTGCATCTAAAAATGACTTAAAATCTATAAGCAGCCCAGAAGTTTAGTAAGAAGGACAAGGTGTCTCTGTGAGTGGAGCAGTATTGCATATTGCGAGCCCTTGAAAGCAGGAACTAGTGCAACAATCTGGATACAATCATGAAAGTAAGACAGATGATTGGCATGTCCAGGATGAATGACATGGTTTCATGGAAAGCAGGAAGAAAGAAAGAGGGGGGAAAAGAAATGGTAGGGTGTTTGTGTTTTGCATGCTTGATCCTTGTCACCTGCACACTTTTGAGAACTGAGGTGGGATTTGTATGACTGTGAAAGCATAGGATATGTTCATTGAAACACATTCTCTCCGGGTCCTTGTCTGTTTTTTTTTTTACTGCAGGGCCTTTTCAAAAGGGAGCGATTGCGCAACGAGTGTTGTTATAAGACACAGCAAGTATGACTGTCCCATCTGTCACATAATGATGATCATTACTGTATGAGCAAAGCTTAACGGAAATGCGGTCTCAGTTAGTCATGGGCTGCTTAAGTCATTTCTCACAGTCTAGTCGAACGTATTCTTTGTCTGTTCATGACACCATGGACACTATGCAAGCACATGGGGACGGATTAGCATGCTCCTTAACTCTGTTTATAGAATTTCCCCACTTCCTACGAAAAAAATGAGATGATTCAGGTTTGTCCTTTTACCCCAAACTCTGGTGGAAAGTTTGGTCATCATTTTAATTAGAATATGTGCTAAGATGGCAGTCAAACTTTCAACAGCCTTAAATCCAATAGCCTTAACATTCACATGCACACACAAACACTCACACACACACACACACACACACACACACACACACACACACACACACACCAAACTAGCTCTTTTGTTTTTTATGCTTAAAGGTGAACACCTTCTCGCTTCGACTCTCTATGTTTTGCCTCAAGAGCAGATTGGGATCTTAAGGATCAGATTTATTTTCTTAACTGGTTCAAATGATCTGGTTCTAAATAGATTTGAAATGAAATATAAATATTCCAATCACTGAACATTCTCTCTCTCACACACACACAAACACACGTACACAATGTATACACACTGTAGGCACCTTATTAAGAACACCATAGTAATACACTTAAATTTACTTGTTGCACAGATTTTGCATGATGGTGGAAGCACTCCTTTGACATTCAGATCCATGTTAGCATGATTGCTGCACATGTGTCAGCTGTTCATTCATGCTGCAAATATCCTATTTTACTATATCCCAATGATGCTCTACTCATATATGGCCATTGATTGCTTTGCTGGAGCTGCACTTGGTCTGCCAGTTAATAAACCCCTATATTATAGTTGGGATTCTGGTGGGATAACGTGATTACTGCAACCCTTTCCCAGCACATATCAACATAGTGTTAAACAACTGTTATTTTTTTTTTTTTTTTGCTTAGGCAATGGAATCCATTTAGTGAATCCTCAGTTCCAAGAAAGCATCCATTCTGTTCTCTTTCATGTCTCTGTACTTTAAGTGCTCCAAAGAGTTAGCTTTGGAACTGCTCTTGAAACGTCCACTTGTGCCTTAGAAAACATGGGTATAAATAATGTCTATGATCAAGCTGAAGTCGCAGCTTTTATGGTGAGATGCTCTTAAGTAAGACAGAGTAGAACCGCATTTATGTTATTTAGAATGAAACTAGACAGAAGCATTACATCTTAGCCCATAAATAAAGACAAATATGGAAGAAATGATTAGAGCCAGCACAACAGAGCAGCAATTGTTTCTTAACTTCTTGTTCAAAAGGACAATATTTTATCAATTTCTGACCAACAAGGTGCCTGAACGAGTCAGTTTATTTCCACAGTTGACCAAAGCACACGAATTCCAGCACCAAAAATCCTGCTGGTCTACAGAGCGAAAATCCAGTTATTTATTCATTCATTCATTCATTCAGTCATGTTTAAAGAAGTGATCAATACAATCTAAATAACCAAATAAAACCGACTTATGACAAACTAAATTAAGGATACATTGCTCATAATAATTAAATGAACACATGCTCAATATATATAAAAGAAAGCAATAAAACAATTTGTGTTATTTTGTGCATATTTTGCTTAAGGATTTGACTGTCAATAGTGGTCTAATGTATTCTAGAGGACAAAAGTAAAACTTTTTTTTTGTTGTTTTTTTACCAACTGGAACCCTTGAAAAACCATGAATTACTGGGGATAAATAATTATCAATGTTTACTGTAGACTGCAAGATGCCAAATAAGAATTCTAGCAAGATGCAAAATCTTTTACAAACCAACAAAACAAACAATAAGTACAAAAGAAAATCATGTCTTATATGGATTGCCATAAGGATAATCACACCTCTCATCTTTCTTAGAGCTCCATGTGTACCTTACCTGCTCACCTTTATAGAACAGCTGCTGTAATCATGAAGGCTGTTCGGTGCTCATCACAGGACTGAATTCTACAGGCACATATGGATAATCCTTTCAACAACCTACATGTATAATGTAATTATTTAGAATCGCCCTAATGGGTACCATCTAGAACAAGATTGGTTCTCTTTTTATTGTTGGTTCCTCTCAAGGTTCATTTTTCTTGCTGTCTTCTAAGGTTTTCTGCATCTACTAGGTTATTAAAAAATAAATCTATACACAGTGGCTAATGCATTCAACTTTAGTTAATGGTTATATAGTAAAATAAATAAAAAACGTTTTCAGTCATTCACTTTTAGTACTTTCATACTGATTGTTTGTAAATTGTTATTATATTACTATAGTTACTCAATGGTTAGGTTCTAAAGCTGGTAAAACAAAAATAAATACTGGTATAAAAGAGGGATATTAGATATATTTTTTTACTCCCACATAGGTGAGAGGAATGTAAACCCCTTTTTTCTGGCCCTTATGAGACAGGAGCCAATCCAGCTAGGAGCCTGACTGGATCTTAATTCAGCCTGACTTATGGGGGTCCTGATGCTTTTCAGACAGCCTGGGCCGCTCACCTTATCTGAGAATCCGGGTGCCCTCAGTTTCTCTTTCCTACTTCTCTTTCTCTTTGATGGTGCTGTGATAGATTTCATCAGATCTTATGTCACTTATCTCATACCCATAAGAAATGCTTTAAAGCTGGGTCAAATGTATTTTGACACCTGGCCAGGTGACCCAAATGAAATCCATGTTTTTGTTTTGCTGCATTAATTTCCTTTTTGTTTTATTGATGCAGATGGATTGAATTGTATTTGCTTTAGCGTGTTTATTAATGGACATTGCCAAAAAGCTGCTTTATAGAAATACATAGATTTAGGGTATACATTTTCAAAATGGTAAAGAAAAACTGTCTCAGAAAATATAGGAAAGAAATCTTGATTGAAACCAAACTCAAAAGAGAAACTCAATTCTCATCTATAAGATTTTTCAAGATAATTCCCTTCTATAACAGTGTATAACAATAAATGATAGTGTAACCAAGAAATTATTTATAGTTTTACCATGAAGTTTACTTTATTAACAACAAAATGTATATTTATTCATTTTTATTTATATTTTTGTAGCGAATTAATAACAGATTAAAAGGCAGTAGTGTCAAAAATTACAGGAATCCTAATTTAGGGTTACCCATTATGTCAGGAATACATGCATAAGCACATACACACACATTTAGAAAGAGAGAGAGAGAGAGAGAGAGAGAGAGAGAGAGAGAGAGAGAGAGAGAGAGAGCCAAAGGCAGCACAAGAGACCATGAGGCTTTTGTAACCCAAATAACATCCCACTTGGCTTGTATTACAGTTGCTGAAACCTACACTTAGGGCCTGCATGAACATCCTGCTCTTTTTATGAACATACTTTCTCACTTACCCTGAGCAACATCAGTGAGAAATAAGTGTTCAAATAACATCACTTGCCAAAAATGCCCCAACACCACCCGCTCCAGAATCACCAACCGCGCGCCAACCCCCACCCTTCCCTCACACAACCCCTGGCACCTCTGCATAGTGTGTAGGAGCAAACATGTCAAAACATAATACAAAATACTTAGTAGTGTACCATTCCAATTCCACCTCAGTAGTTATTAATTGACCTGAGCCAGCAGAGTTGAGAGGCCCACCACCATCTACCATCACACCATGAGCAAAAATGGGCAGGAAGAATTAGTGAGAGTAAGAATGTGTCTATCTCATTCAATCTTTTTCATTAATTCAATTTGGATGACAGATGAGATGTCACTGTGGTCCATTCATTTGCTTTTGAGAACAGAACTGACTAGAGTATTTTAATATATTGCTCTTTATTCTACATCCTTTCTAATGTTTTGAGATCTGCTAGTTAAGTGTATCTGTCTTTATTTATTTAATATGCAGAGCTTATTCAATTATAAACTCCCCCTGGTGGTGACTTTTGTGAGAGTTTGTGTGAGCCCATAATTTTTTTGCCTTGATTTTGCTTTGCATAGTCAAACAACATAGAGTTATCACTTAGGGTGTACACACGTTTGATGCCACTTATTTATATAATACTTGTGTATAATAAATTTTATTTATTAATTTTTTTTTATTTTTTATTTGTGTCCTGACTTCTATTACATAAATACTCTCTTATTTACTTACTTACTGTAGATATGAATTATTTCATTCATATCGTCAATCTTTTATTTTGGTTTTTCTTTTGGCTTTACACTCCTTCCAGCCTGGTTAAGCATACTACTTCACACTTTCTTCAACTCAGTCTATGGTCTGCAATGTGTATCACAAACGTGTTCTGCTCCAGACAGTACAGTCAAAAACACACAAGGGCCCTCAGCGTTTCTGATCACACTGTAGTCCTGTATTTATTCTTGGTCACTGAGTATTTGCTCAGATGAAGGAAATTATGTAATTAGACTGTGCACACAGACACACACACTCTCCCCTCTCTCTCTCTCTCTCTCTCTCTCTCTCTCTTTCTCTTGCAGTTTAAATTCATGCAATGGTTTCAATTTGGATACGGCTCAGTACCTTCATCATCCTATGCCCATTAACTGTCATTGTAAAATCCATTTTACTACGTTCTTTAGATGAGACGCTTTTACTTTGTTTCTGCTTTTGTTTTGTTTGGAGTTTAAGCTGTCAAACAAAGAAAATATTTTAGGCTGACATTTAAAGACTTCATCTGGAGTCTGGGTCTGGGAAGGAGGGGGGGTGGTTCATGGGAGATCCATAGGTGGAGGTTTAGAGGTTTAAGTAGAGTATGGAATGGTGGAGAGAGGCCAAGCAGGCATTTGGCCCCTTAATGCCAGCAGGCAGAGAGAAAGATTGGGGGAGAAAGAGAGAGAGAGAGATGCAAGCAGGTATTGTTTACATAAAGCGCAAGTGAAAGCAGCTGGAGGGCTAATTAGCTTGATTCTCCATTACATGCCGAGAGGGCCAATAACTGAAAAATGGAGTTTTGTTTGGGTCTGAGCGGCAGCCCCCACCTGGAGGAAGTTGTAAAAGGCAAAGGAAAAGAGGGGAATGAAGGAGAAAAAAAAGATGAAATGAGGTTAAGAAACAAAGAATCTATAAAGCAATTGTTTAGGAGGACATGACATGTGGTAGGTTAATTTCAACACTGTTTTTGTCTTTAATATGATGCCATGGACATTATTAGTTTCTGTTTGTGCCTTTGTATAAATGTCAAAATGAAAGCTTGTGTGCTTGAGTGCCATTTTTGCATCCGCTTGTATATTCTAGTACCTGAATAAATATTTGAGTGTAGAAACATTAGCCAGTCAACTAAATTGTCCCTCGTTTTAATGTGTACCATGAAGGACTCTGTGTGTAAAAGGAAATACTGAAGCTTACTGAACTACATGTATTTAAAGAATATTTAAAATGGGAACTGCAAGCCTTGCAGTTCTAAAATTTGGCATTGCAGTAGTTCATGGCTCCTTCAGAAAGCTATGCTCTTTTAACAAGCATTTTGAGCCAACATTCAAGGACAGACACACACATCACCTCTCACCTCATTTGCCTGTCAGGAAATATCCCGCACTTCCAGGCCTCCACTCAGCATCAGTCACTATGGCAACGCGGAAAACTGATCTTTGCCAATATTTCTGGGAGCCTGCTCTTTCGTGGACAGTCTGACCGTGTGTAGTGAGAGGGCAAATCTCTGTTGCTTCCTCTGTGGATAGGACAGGCTGCGAGCAGGTAACTGGATTCAGCTGTCAGTCGCCTTTTTTAGGGCAGACATGAGAACTCATTCCTTAGTGGCTTATTTTTCCTCCCTTCAGGTGGTGGAGAAAGGAAAAATTCTGGACTGGTAATTGAGTTTAGCAATTTTTAGTGGGAAACATGTACATGGGGGAGTGTAAGCTTGGAGCTTTTATGCTTGTTTAAAATCTGTTTGGAAATGTATAGTTTATATCAATGCAATAGAATTTGCTTTGATTACACAAACTACAAATTTTCTCTTTAAATATTGATGATTATGCTTCTAATAAAGTTTAAAGGCTTAATCAGCTCAATAGTTGCAGATTATACACAGAGTACAAGACTTATACACATCTCAAATCTGTTTTAATATAAAAAAAAAATCCTATTTTCAAGTTTGCCACTTATGGCTTTAGAAGTAGATCGTTCTCCCCTACCAAAAACCCTTTTTACAATCATTGTTTTCTTAAAGCAGTATGAAAGCATTAGTTGAGTGGATATCAGATATTGATGGTACTGATAATTGTGTGCGTAAGGAGCATACTCGTTTTTTTGAAAATCAGGTTTTTAGCTTTTGTAAGACATTCTGCCAGTGTTGTTATTAAATGTTGTTCGGAATCACCTGCTTTTACAGGACGAGGCAATTCGACTGGCATTGAAAACAGTTTTACAGACATTTCTCATAGCTTTTCAGCACCCATGTGAGTGTATGTTGTTTACCCCTCAGACAAAAATCTCTGTCACAGAGACCAACACGTGTAATTTCATAAATGATTATAGACAATAAGATTCTGAGGTGTATAAAAGACACATTAGAGGCTAAGGCTGAGATCTATCAGAGTACATATCTGAGTATATACTGTAGGTAGAGAGATACTGTATAATGCAATGTTCAAAATAATTCACACTGTTCACAATCATGGGGTACAACTGCAACAATGGCTACAAATATGAACTCCTTGGCCATGATCGATAGATAGGACCAGAATAAAGCTTAATAGGTATAAGACATGCAGACAGACATTCTGCACTACACTGACAGTCCAGAGTTGGATTGGTTATTCACACCACGGTTCTGAGCTTTGCTTTGCTTTTTAACTGATCTCTGAAAGTATAGGGTCAGCTGGATAAGTAATTGAGAAGTTGAAGAGGTTATTGTGGCAAATCAAAACAGACCCTGTCACGTAGATGCACTACATTCTCACAGAAAGTTCATATATATATCACATGCAAATGAAACAAGGTTACATTTATTGTACTAGCAAAGAACAGAGGAAAAAAAGGGAAAAAAAAAGCTTTGATTAAATTGCCTGGTTAAGTCAGCCCACATGGCCCCAAACACCACCAGGCACCACTGCCACAGATGTGCATGCCACAGAGTAAAGCACGCACAGGAATACCATGGCACTGTGGCTTGAATCATGAGAATGATAAAAATGCGGGAGCGCTAATAACGTAATGATGAGCATACTGATGCAGTTAAAAATGAATATAGCTAAACTAATGAACTTTGCAGCATCACATCAATAAAAAAAATCATGCAAATGGATATTATGTTTTCTACAGCTGAACAAAGTTGTACATGTCCTTGAAGTAATGAACTAAACACAGTGGGGATGCTGTTATAGGAAGAATCGGTTGTGTGATGAGGCCCAATGTGAAATAGGGTTAATGTTTTCCTATTATTGCTATAATTAATCATTTCTTCACCAGCCTCTTATTTTTTTCTTCTCTATCTTGTGAAGATTCTTCCTTATCAAAAAAGCTTCCAAAATGTTACAAATAATCATGTTGTGTTTTAAAAATTGTTCTGTGCTATACAAATACAGTACCTACCATACACATGTCATGATATAGATATTATTATTAGTGTATTGATATTAGTATATGATAAACCCAGATCATATAACACAAAGGGTGAGGAAAAGACTTTAATTAATGCTTTATGGTATATGATTTACAGAACGCTTTTAAAAAATGTAATATTAGGCATTATTTATTGTATTTCCTGCTGTTAGCACAAAAGGAAACCCAGTCATCATGACAAATTTGGTTCTAATGTTTTTCACTATGTAAAAGGGGAGAACAACGGAGGCTGAGAAAGGAAGGAGGAGATGTTACACAGGCTACAATGAGAGACGAAAATAGCAGGGAAAAAGATCTGGAATGGAGTGGAGGTGTGCTATGCTTTACTTTGGCTAGACGAGCAAGGCAAATTGGAAAGGAAGGAGGAGGGAAAAGGAGGGAACCAGTCTCTGCACAGGTGTTAGTGAGGAGGCATTGCAGTCTGTTATTAACACCTTGAAACCTGGCAAACGTAGTATGCACTAATTAGCCAGCAGACCAAGAGGAAACTGCTCTCTCCCAGACAAAACACTGCCACAACAACACTTTACTACTTTATATCACCATATATCGTAATATCAGGCATCATTTTTTATTATCGATTGCTTATGTTTTGTTGACATCGAGCAGTTTGCTCAGCTAGAAGGCAAAGACACAGCTTAAGGATACATTGTGAATGTCTCATTCTTTCTGCTTCTTAATAGGATCTTGTCTATAACACTGTGTGAAGTCTGTGCAAATTACCGCTCACAGCCTGTTACTCTTAGTCAGCCTTTTCTTTGATGTTCCAACCTGGAATTGGAAATGGAAAATGACCCCAAGTAACTTAGCTAGCAACAGGCATGGCTGCTTCATTATAAAGCTGATCTTTGCTGCTGGCACACAAATTTAACCCTTTTAGATTAACAAAAGCATTCTTTTCATTTCTCCTGCAGATTGTTTCTTGTTATGATCATTGGAAATATTAGTGCTAAGATCTTTGTATATATCTGAAGGCTTAAATGGGCTTTTGCAGCGATATTTTCAAGACGTTTTCAAGGTTACAAAGTAAGTTCTTAAAGCACAGATGATGGTATGCACTTTAATGTTATGTTAACTTTCACTTAATTCTTTGGTTTCTTTCTCTGAATACTATTAACTATAAACATATTTACTGTGAATATGGGCAATACAACATATTTTTTTAATCCAATACAATGTACTTCCAAAACCAGTATCATTGACACCAATACCAGTATTTTTGCCAAATTTTTAAATAATAAATAATATACAATTAACTGCACTTCTCTTTTGTTACATTTTTTTAGAAACATTATTATTGAAAACAAACTTTAACAAAATGTAACGTCATTCAAACTGTCCCATAATGTTTCTACATTCTTACCCTTTAATAGGTTTTGTGAAAGGCACAAGAAAATGTTGACTCTCCTGCTTTTGAAAAAAAAATCTCTCAGAAAGTACAGATGATGCCAAATATTAAACTAGTTTGCAAATTTACTATATATAGTATCTAGTATATTATTGCAAATGAAACTGTTTGTCAAGGGTTCAGTGGTTTTTGAAATCATTTACAGCTACGAGCTAATTACAGCTGCTAAACATGGAACTTGTTTTAATATTGAAACAGTCCAATGTTGGATTTCATAAACCTAAAAGCCCTCATGCTCTAAATGTAATTTCCGATACTAAAAGTATAGATTTGATTAAAGCTATATGGTAAAGTCATTAGATATGTGAATTTGCAGGATTAAATAATGTAATTGTTGAGAGTAATATTTACTTACAGATGCCTTGCAGGTGATTGGTGTTGCATATTTTACATTGAAATTTACATTGAAATTTCAGACATTTCTGGCCTTTGACCAACGTAATATTCCAATGATCCATACTTTCTGCATGCATGGTGTACCATCATTAACTTATTTGATAGCAAACATGGATTCAGCTTTACTGATCTTCTAAACTGTAGATCACAATATAGATATAAAAAATAAGCAGTGGTGAGTCACTATTAATTCTTTGAGTTTGTATAAATCAAACCATGATGAAAAGAATATCACAACTTTTATACACACATGTCAGAAAGGAACCATGGTTACATGCATAACAACCAAACACTGACTCATGTATGCAGTTCGCACACATATCCTGGCACGTACAAGTTCATGTGCCCCTCACCCCGTGTCAGCTACCTAAAGCTAGGGCTAGTTCAGGTCTCGTTTGCTTAGGTGCTGACAGGACCTCAAATGGACCAGATCCATCAGATGTGTCCAAGTCAAGGCCTTTTTCCATTATGACGAGACCTCAGACTTATTTGTTGATTCTTGGGCCCCAAAATCATTAATTTAGACTGTCTGGGCAGGCAGGCAGGGTAACCGAGAAACCTGAGAAAAAAAGCCTCCACTACAAATCCCCTTTCCTCGCTTTGCTTTTTTCTCCACCAGTTGCATAATAAATGATGGCACCTCCATTTAATTACTTTGAGTTTGTTTATTTATTTATGTGTAATGGATGATTCTAGATGGACTAGGTTGTGACCAATCGCAGAGCCAATCATGGAATGTGAAATGGACCTCCACAGGCACTTTTCTTTTTCTCAGTTCTGTGTGTCCCACCACTGAAGCTGGAAACGAAAAGAAGGAGGGAGAAAACAAAAAAGAATAAACAGAGGGATTTGTTTATTTCATTTCTTCTCTTTGTCATGTAAAGGAATCTGATGGGTTTTGAAAGGCCATTGAGGACGGCTGGTTATTTTGAAAATGGTTTGCACAGTCACAGGGGCGCCTCGACACAACCCGGCATATATCATATACTTTTTTTTTTTATAAAACACCACCAGAATGAGTGGAGAGGAGGGGGTGTTGGATTGAGAATAAGCAAAAGAGGAAGAACAGCTCTGCTCTGCAACTGTTTTCCTAAAGAACAACAGACATTCTATTTTGTGATAGTAGTAATACAGTGATACTTGCATTAACGTTCTGAAACTCAAAACAAATCACCATGTGGCTGTCATAGATATGTCATAGAAAACTGAAGTATATGCTTTTTTCACATTCAATAAGAGGCTATTGTAATCAATACTGTTTCTCAAGACTGATGGGTAACACAAATAAGTCCACATATATTACTGCAGTCCAATCAAAAGCTACAAATAAGTTTATGAGTAGAAATGACTTACAGATCATGCTTGAGAGGTAGCCTTAATAGCATAAAGGTGTTACTTCATTCACAATGACTGTTTCCAAAGTCCCACTTAGCTCTGCACATGCACATGTTTAGCTACTGAACACAAAAATGTCTTTAGACAGATGAACACTTGCATAGCATAATGTGTTATATGCTGACTGACTAAAGACAACCATGTGGCAAAACTAACATGATTTTGAAAGCTATTCAATGCTGAAAATGTTCCTGAAATCGAAATGAGTTTTTCAGAGCTTTTTGTGACTTTCCCTTGCTGTCAAAAAAGGGAATCCAATAGTATCTGGAAAAATGTTTGTTCATTATAACTTATAAGAAATAGTTAAAAAATGTTTGTTGACTTATAGCTATGGAAACCTTTACGATCATCCAATTAAATGCTCCCTAGAACCCCAAGGTCTCACCTTTAAAGATGAGTTTCACACTATAGCAGTAACTAATTAGCAGTAAACATGTTATTTGTTTTTGGGGCTTTCAACCATTGCTTTGTTGAGGGAAAAAAATTGTTTATTCATTGCATACAGGGTTTTGATTATATAGGAAGGTTTTTTTTAATGGGAGCTTTGCCAAATTGAGTGTTTCAGAGCACAGGGCAAAAATGTCATTCCATCTTCATACACCATCAGAGCTCTTATTAATCTTTTTACCTTTTGGGCTATTTTACGTAGCAACTACAAAGTCTAAGGATATATTTCATTGGGTGTGGGCTATATCACTTGCTAAAGGCTGCTGAATAAATCAGTCAAACATGAAGCCAACACAATGATCAAAATAACATCACTCTGACTTCCTGTTTCAAAAGGAAATACAAAAGCAAGGTACAAAATAAAATTATGGCGACAATCCTGGGTTAGTGAAAAGTAATGAAAGTACATTTGTGGTCTAGTTTGTGGTAGCGCAATTTTTTTACCCATAATATCGACAGACAGACAGATAGACAGACAGACAGACAGACAGAAATATGGGATATGGAATATTGATTGCGGTCTTTGTTTATATTTTGTTTTGTTGTCAGCATTTTTTCCCCAGCTCGGCTCTCCAGCAAAAATGAAAAGAGCAGACACAATGTTAGCTTGTATGCCCTTCAACAGAAATCCCTGTATCCATAATCATGATGATAAATTGTAACGAGTCTAAATAAGATACCTTCAGGGTTAAAAGGACATGCTGCTATATTTCAGGAACAATTTTAAAGGCTTTTTAGGTGTAAGTACTGCTTGACCCTATTGTTGAAGTGGAATGATCTAAGGGCTTTTTAAGCAATGACTTTGATGTCAGTGTCAATAAAAAAGCTTCAAAAGAGACCATGTAAAAAGAGGAAGAATGAGGAGGGGTGAGTGTAGTCAGTGGAAAAAAAGACATAAAGGAGGACACGTTAATGACATAGAAAGCACTATTTATATTAAAATAAAAGAGGGAAAAGACAGATAATTAGCCTAGTGGCGCATGTTTGTCGGAATTTTGCTTCCCGCTGAGACCTCTACTTAATTCCACATTCACGGCTGGAGATACAACACCCGCTCGCACGCACTTTACCTCTTTCCGGTTCTATTTAATTAGCCCAGACCTGACACAGGTGCTGCAGTGGCAAGAGGTCAGTATAGGCCACTGACCTGACTCAGCGCACCAATACGCTTACAGAGTGTTTCGGGGTCACCCTTTCTATCTAAAGCAAACATTTGGACAGCACATGGGCTGTCATCTTCTCTCCTGCCTCGACATGTCACCTTGCAGCGTAGCTTTTATGGCTGCTACTGAGCATGCTTCCTCCCTTTTTCTAGCCCAGAGCAGGGCTGCAGAGACTGTGCCTTGCCCTTGTGCTAATGAGAGAGCAGCCTGAGGGGTGGAGGATGGGGAAACAAGGGCTGTTACGGGTGTTGTGAGAATTGTAAAGGTAGAGGGAGTGGGTGTGGATGTAGGTGTATTTGGAATGCTGGAAAAAAAAAAACCTCAGGATCCCAGGGTCTGGTTGTGGTAAAACAAAATCTGTTGCTTTTTTTCCATGTTTGGAAGTCGGGCGATAAACATTTCCTGCTTGAGGTTGTTAGAGTGTTCGCAAAAGTGTGTGCATGTGTGTATGCTCGTGTGTGTGCATATGTGTGTGTGTGAACAAGTTAACTGTCAAAGAACATAGTTTCAGTCATTCAGACGAGCTAAATCTGCTTATATTTTATCTGTCGAGTTTGTATCGTTTTCTTGCTTTTGCTTCTCTCTAAACTCTCTAATTTCTTACTTTTCTCTCTCTCGCTCTCTTACTCTCTATCAAGATTTCCAGCTCTCCGTTAAGAAGGAAGTGGGCAGAAATCTAATCGTTGACAGCTGCTGCTCTTCTCATCAGATGCTCCTCTTCTCTGCCTACATTTCTGAAGTTCCTCGTCACCATTTGTACCATAATTGGCCCCAATCACCACCAGCATCACAGTTTACTCCATACGCACTCCTTATACACTCCACATACATTATGACCCAATCACAAAACGTTGCCTCCTTCATATGAATCTTCATCTGTAACCGTTCCACCCTTCCATCATTAGTTATTCCTTTATTGTTATCGGTGTTGTGAATGTTAATCTAAATAACAAACAAAATGTAATCACGGTCGTTTACATTCGAAATGGTTTTGCTGTTCTTTATGTCTATCTTATAGGATTTTGATATGAAAATGTTCTGGTTATGTTATTATATTTTTGTTTATAAATGGTATGTATTTTCTTTAAGTATTTAGTCTCTTTATAAAATTCTTTACAGTATTCCATTGAAGCACTTGTTGATAGTATGCAAGATTCCCACCGTTATTTTCTTTAAAGTCTCTGTAATAACAGAGTGGTGATTCATCTGGTGATGTAACAAAAAAGCAGCAAAATTTTATGGGTCAAATGTTCTCTCATCCTCTGCCTGCTTCACCCGTACCAGGATAGAGTGTTGAATGTTGAGAAAAATATCCTTCTTTTACTTCAACAGGCTACAAAAAGCATTCTGACCCATTTGTAGTAACACATATATCACATATTTTGAGTTCACCGGTATGTGTTTTGCTTTGACAGTTATATGTTGTGTGTTTTTCAGGAACGTGTCAAAGGAAATAGTACTAAAACTGCTTCTTAATGAGGGTAAAGGCTTACTAAATCACTGGTCAGACCCTTAAACTTTGACCTCTGGCTGTAATGTCTTTAACAGTTACTACCTGAAGCCAAAACTAGTGAAGAAGGAAGGAAATTGTAAATAGGGTGTTTAATTTTTACACAAAATGTGCCAATAGTAACTTAGTATGATTGATTCTACAGATTCGTGATCATTCAGGAGGCCTCGCTAGCTAAAAAGGTATGCGTATGATTATATATGCATTGTATGATTTGTTTAACACTGTGTTCAATTGAAGGTTGCATTCTGTGTGTATTCAGGGTTCTTGGGAATTGTGGAGTATTGTTTTTTCCTTGCAAAGACATCTAGCAATAGCAAAGCTGACCACACTATCACCAGTGGCGAAGCTAAAGAGGAGACCTGGCCCACCCAAAAAAAGGCCCACTTAAAATTAGGGGTTTAAACTGTGGTCTTGTTAAAATTCTTCACAAAACCCAGATCTAGCTTGCTAGGAGCTTCCGCTTTAAGAAGCTGCAGTGAGTGACGTAGGCTAGTTCAATAAGGGTTTTACTTTCTCTGAAACAGACCACCTTGTGCCTTTTTTGCCCCGGAGACTCGTACAATGTAATGAGATGATATGATGTGTGAAATGTATGAACATTTGTCTTAACACTGGAATGCACTGTCAGAGTTAAAAGTCAAAATAGTCAAAACAGTGATTCAATAAGTAATGCTTGATACAATGTTGAAACAAAGTTACATTTGACCGATGTAAAATACATATAGCAAACATCATGTCTGTGTCTGTGATTATTTTTATTTTATCACAGAAATAAGCTGTGATAAGTAGCCTGGTTTAGTTTTATCAGTTGGTGTATCTTGTGCTGTATTGTGAGTGTGTTGTGTATAAATGAAATGGTTTAATAAAAATGTGATGAAGTAGTGCACAATCCTGGATGTTTCGTCTGTTTAAATCCTCACTCAAAAAAATATTGTTTAAAAAATCACCGTAATTCATTAAAGCCTGCAGATTAATCTTAAAATTGATTTTAAGATTAATCTGACAGACCACATTAATGCTTTTTTCTAACAGATAAAGCTAAATCTTAGATAAAATAAAGTAGAACTCTGACCTTAAACAATCTGTATGTCCGTTTCGTTTAATGCTAAATTTTGGTCTTACTTCATTGATTAGATACCTCAATTTAATTACCAAAGCCCATAGGAAATGTGATGTTTAAATAAATAAAAAATAAATAAAAAAAAAAAGTTCAAATTGATAGGCCTACAAAACTTAGCAAATACGGTATTTGGTAGCAAACTTTGTCATCTCTGTCTGCTTATGTAACTTATGTGACATTTCACAGGCTAAGTCCGTTCTTTTTTTGTCAAATTTCCTTTTGTAGGTTATAATACAACCCTATACAAATATAAACCTGTGAAAAATCTGTTAAAATGTATTAAAAATTGTACACGTCAGTTTTCTAATGCTGCTCAAAAAGCATGTGCCTGGCAACACTTTCTACCACCAACATGCACATGCTAATTTTGATCTGGCTTGGGAGGCAGACATAATAATATGTAATACTGGTCTCTGCTAATTTTCAAATGTTTAGTACAGGGAATGGAATAGCCACAGCCACACATTCCGTTTGGTTCCACTTATTTGTGTGATTTTTTTGTTTAAATGTATATGTACGAATGGGAGAAGTACATTTTCCATGGTCCCACATGCACACTGCTTAAATTTTAGACAAGTTTAGACATGTACAACAGTTTTGTATACAACACACAAGGTTTTTCACACAGAATGTGGTCTAATTATGCCTTAAAACAGTCACAAACAAGTTGGTACATCTGTACCTCAGTCTGTAAAATCTGTGAACAGTGAACACCATATCGACAAAAAAAACGACACTCCTCACAACCTATATTCAAGTATACAGGAACATTTACTTCCTTTACCCAATGGACTACCCTGTCTTTAGACAGCAATGCCTCTTTATGGTGCACACTGAAAAGCTGGTCATCACCATGTAGACACAACTTGCTGGACACAACAATTACATTGTAACATTTAGCAGATGCCCTCATGAAGAGTGACTCACAGATGAGCTTTGTAGTCTATGTATGTAGTTGGCAATATGGACATGACAGTTCACTATTTCAGGTACTTAACAGATGCCCAAAAACCTTTTGAGGGAGTTAGTATATTATTAAAAGAAAGACCAGATTTTTGTAAAAATAACTAAACAGATTACTAATCCAAGTGCTTAATGAAAAAGTAGGTTTTCAGGCTTTGTTTAAAGATAACAATGATGCAGACAACTCTTAAAACAGAAAATCACCTGCAGGCTAGGACAGAGAACAGCCTTAATGCATGTCTTAAGATATGTTTGGTCCACTTAAGCCATGCTAGCAGCTCAAAGTAAGGTACAAAGCAGAGTGTTTTAAAGTAGATAGGAGCTGGTACATTTTTGGCTTTGAAAGTGAGCACCAGTGTTTTACATCTGATGCAGGCAGCTATAGAAGTCATCGAAGTACATTTTTGCTGGTTCAGGAGAATTTGCGAATGTTGAAGTTAAGTAACACAACTGCATTCCCTATTGGTTACAAGTGTTAGACGGTGCACAGGGGCAGAGCTACCAGGACCCAAGTTGCAGCCGAGGGTTAAAATTGAAAGTTTGGAAGGTGGTAGGATCCATGAGTTATTTAGTAAGAGACCACAAAATATAGGCATTAAGATGCATCTCTGGGGATGCACCCCAGCTCAGCCTTGCTAAGCTGATGAACTGTCATCCAGGATGAGATGTCTTCCAGACAGAATGAAATTTGTTTAACAACAAGTGTCTGAGGGAACAAAGGAACTGATGAGAGTGTAAGCATAGCAGTGTCAGTTAAACTAATTTCATAAAAAGACTTGACAAAGAGAGATGGGTATAGGTCTGGAAAAAGAGAAGAAGACACAACACCAGTGGAGAGTCTGCATTGAGGAGCTGTAGATCCCTTTCATGTCACCTGATATGACCGTCCTTCCAGGTAAGAAGCAAAATTGCAATGCTGAGCCATAAACTTCAACACTCATGGAGATGGGCAGGAAAGTCTTGTGGTTGACTGTGTCAAAGGCTGTCATTAGGGTGTAGAGGAAGTAGTCTAATGTCAATTTGTCTAATTTAGCAACAGGAATCTTCTCAATAATGGTCACAAACTGGATACAACACATACAAACCTACGACAGAATAATAGTTTGGTGTGAAGGTCAGAGGCATTCTCTATTCTTTTAAAAGGTTTTCAAACTACCAACTAGAATCCTATATTGACATATCTAGAAAAAGATGCTTCTAGTTGTCTGTGAAAATAATAAATATAATAAAAAAACTTTTCCACTTTGCACTACATCAAACAATGCATAGAAAGCATGCACTCAGAAGAACTGGCTGTTTGTGAAAATGCCAGTATCCTGGGGTTACTTACTACCAGAAGCTAAACCTATCATTTCAAGGTGTGTGGTCAGTCTGCTTTGCCACAATGAGATCCAGTCTGATGATTAACAAGCATGGTTGGCCTGTCAGTAACATTAACAGGCAGAACTATAGTCTGTTTGACCTGAATGTAGATATCAACAGACTGGTTGCTAAGATTGTGAATATGCTGATCAGCCATAGCATTAAAGCCAATGGCAAGTGAAGTGAATAACATTAATTATTATTATTATTATTATTATTAATATTGCACATGCCAGGAGGTGGAATATACTGTATATACTCAAGTCCATAAGTATTTAAATATTAAATATGTAACACCACAATGGATTTAAAATGAACTATTCCAGATGTGATTGATGTATAGATTTTAAGCTAAAGGGTTTTCATTGAAGAAAAAAAAAGATTAACTGTTTATGAATTACAGTCATTCTTTTTACACATTCCTCCGAATTCACAGGCTCAGAAGTCATTTGAAAATAAAATAACAATAACAAATATGAGGAATATTTTATTACTTTAATGCAAATCTTAGCCAATGACTGCCTGATATCTGGAACCCTTTTTCACCAAATGCTAAATTTGTCTACATGTCTACAAAGATGAACATTGACTATAGTTCCAATAATGTATATATGTATATATAACTGCATAGTGGCTATGTAGAAGCATTGCATCGCAGAATGCTGTATTTGAGGCTATGCTAGTGCTTACAATAGGCATGTATGCATCGGAATGGGACTATGAAGTAATAGAATAGGGTGGCCTGGTCTGATGAATCACATTTGTTTTGTATCATGTGAAAGACATGTTGTTTGTTGGGATGTACAACAGAAAGCAAGCCAGCAATGTTCTGTTGGGAAACCTTGGGTCTTTGGGATTCATTTGGGATGTTTCTTTGACATGTACTACCTACATATTTGTCAGCCCTGCTACACTGCGAAAAATTGTCCAGGAATTGTTGTTAACTTTTGTTGCCAGATATACAGCACACCTTCAGAGGTCTTGTGGAATCATATGAGGGACCTACACAGTATTAGGCAGGTGGTTTTATGGGTGATCAGTTTATTGTATAGTACAAAAAGATTGTCTGCATGGGTCATCAATCACAATAGACAGAGAATGGTTTGCTCATCTGGGGATGTCTGAACTAAATGATCTATTTCCTTGTACATTTGTCAATCACTGAGCATAGGACCACTTCTGATTTCATTGTCCCAATAGGCTGGCAGTACTCAAAACTGGAGGTTTGTGTCTGCCAGAATCGTTTGGTTTTATGTAGTAGTTTTTTTTCTAATTTTATGTGCACAATTTTATTCTTTAATAGCAATAATATATATATTTTTTATGTACAGAAGAGCTTTTAAATTAAACTGATAGATTGTGGAATACGCTGGTCAGGCCCTTACATTTATTAAGGCTGCATTAAAACCTCCATGAAATAAATAATTACCTTTAAAACAAGAAGTCATAAAGGGAACAAGTCAAAGGTCTTGACTGCTTCCACAACAGTTCCCCTTCAGGAACTTGAGCTGCGTCAACAACGCTTTGGGAACACTTCCGCGTTGCCCACGCTCTGAATCACGTGCATAATCAGTCCATAATCAATGGTGCGAGATGGCACCTGTTCACAGCATGGTGCAAACGGCACCACTTAGATCCAATTGTCCGGTCAGTGCCGTGCTGGAATTTCTCCAAGAACAGTTCACCAAAGGGTTGTCTACTTTCACCCTGAAGGTTTACGTGTCCGCCATTGCGACCTGTCATGCTCCCCTCGTGGGGCAGTTGCTGGATAAAGACCCATTGGTGACACATTTCCTCTGCGGTACGATCTAGAGTGCCTGCGTGGGTTTTGCCCAATGTCTTGGGGGCCCTTTCTGAGCGTCTCTTTGAACCTTTGACCGAAGTGCCTTTAAGGTTCCTCTCAGTCAAGACTGCGTTTCTTCTGGCCATCTTCTCTTCCCAGACCAGGAGAAGCTTAACCGCCTGTGTCTAGTGCTCGCACGTCCACAGAAGAGAACAGTGGAGGAAGTCAGAGCAGCTGTTCATCTGCTATGGCCCTCCGAGGAAGGGTACAAGCTTGCAAACAAGCAAACCCTCAGCAGGCGGATTGTGGATGCTATCACATCTTCTAATGAGTCCTATGGTCTCCCCACACGTTTCAGGGTCAGAGCTCGCTCTACTCAGAGTGTGGCAGCCTTTAAGGCTTTGTCCTATGGAGTTTTCACCATAACATCTGCAACACTGCGGGCTGGTCCACCCCGCTGACCTTTGTCAGGTTTTACAGCCTTGACCATAGTGCCACTCCTGGCCCCTCTGTGTTTCGACCTAGCTGTGCTCTTCCACACTAGCAACTGGTCAGCATGGCGTTATTGAACACTCGTTCCGAAAGCGTTGTTGATGCAGCTTGAGGTCCTTAAGGGGTAATGTCTCCAGGTTACAAATGTAACCATAGTTCCCCATGGAACGAGTAACGAGACGCTGCGTCTCCAAGCCACACTGCCTGCATCCCTGCAGTGCTTCCTTTACTTTTCAGAAGCTAGCGCCGCCTCCAATCCATGTGCTTTTATAGCTTCCTGCTCGTGACATCACCCCACCGGTGATCCCACGCTTTCCATTAGACTCATTACACACATGATTCAGAGCGTGGACAACATCGAAGTGTTCCCAAATCATTGTTGACACAGTCTTGTTTCCTTCTGGGAACTATGGTTGCATTCATTGCATTCACCTCCCACTGAATTAAAAGAAACTGGTTTAGCAAAATGGTTTAATATGCAGATGAGTGTTTAAAGTTTTTAAAGGATTTGTTTTGAGCTGTGGAGAATTTCTAAGTTTGTCAACACATATCTTTGTAAGGTTTGATGTAGGGTTGTAGGGTTTACTATCCACTGGTTCCAGGACATGGGTTGTTTGTTATTGGCCTGCAAATGTACTTTCTTTCTCCCTTGTAGCAATATGGCAGTGAGATCTTTAAGCTTCTCATTGGTCAATGGATGCCAGTCCAGTGTAATAAAACTGTATTGAGAAACAAGCCATCTATGTTTGTTTCTACAAATTATTTCAGGCTTACTGTCTTACACCTATACGTATTAACTGCATACTAACTTTGTTGCGAAGCCACCGCAAAACCCAATGTGGCTGCATGTTTTTTGTTTTGTTACACCTTATTTGATCGAGCTAGTTGATCAAGGGTGAAGATTAACTGATTAAACTGGTCAAATTGGTTTAGATGATAAATTGCCAGTGAGGCTTTTGAAATTAAGCTGTACACGCTTGAGCCAAAACCAAGATTTTGGAAATGACTGCACACAGAAACATACATAAACAATCATCTTTTCAACACACAACAGATGGTTTGAAGAAGGAAATAACTTGCAGAATGAGAAAAACTACATGAACAGCCTACATTTGATGTGAAAAGAGTAATATAAACTGTAAATATAAAATATACTGTACATTTTAAATATACTGTAAAATTTAAATATATTTATCAGTAAAAACATGTTGTAATTTGTTTAGCATATACTGAAGTGTTCGTTCACGCCACAACAAGACAAATAGCACAAAAGCTCTTAAACATTAATTTGGTTTTCATGGGCATGTTAGTATCAGCCTGTCATGCCTGCTACTGCTGTGCCACATTCCTACAGTATAATGTGATCTTCAGAACACATTGATGCCAAGCTATCAACGCTCTCAGTCAGTGTGGCCTCAACCCTTAAGTTGAGAGAGTAAGAAGCAGCCACTGAAAGCACATTAATGTCTGTCCCTGGATGTAAGCTGCACTAAGCTCTTCATTGCACTGTTGATTTGCTGCTAACAGCTCTTGCATTTGTTTCACATCTGCTGCCAACTCTTCCTCATTCCACTGCTTGCAATTTCCCATTCCAGGAGACTGAGCAGTCAAGCTTTGTCCATTTTTTGTTCATGCAAAGATGTTTATGTTTTTTTTTTCTCTGTAGAGGTCTGATCAGCCATAAATAGATATATATGCTAACCCATATGATTGCCTGAGAAATGGAGAAGGAGTGTGCTGGTACCAATCTTTAAGAATTAGGGAGATGTGCAGACCTGCAGTAACTACAGGGGAATAAAGTTGATTAGCCACACCATGAAGTTATGGGAAAGAGTAGTGGAAGCCAGGCTGAGAAAAGAGGTGACCATCTGTGAGCAACATTTGCTTTGAGAATGTTGATGGAGAAGTATAGAGAACGGCAGAAGGAGTGCTGAGAGGAGTTGTGGTATTGCATCAGGAAGTCAGGTGTGTCAGAGAAGTATGTGAGGGTAGTGCAGGACATGTATGAGGACAGTATGACAGCAATGAAGTGTGCAGTGGGAACGTCAGAATGGTTTAAGGTGGAGGTTGGACTGCATCAAGGATCAGCCCTGAGCCCTTTCCTGTTTGCAGTGATGATGGAAAGGTTGATGGACAAGGTCAGACAGGAGTCTCTGTGGACTATGATGTTTGTGGAGGATATTGTGATTTGTGGTGAGAGTATGGAGAAGGTTGAGAAGAGCCTTGAGAGGTGAAGGTACATGCTGGAGAGAAGTGGAATGAAAGTCAGTAGGAGAAGACAGAGTACATGTACAGTACAGAGTACAGTTGCTGGAGAAGAGGTGGTGAAGGTGGATGAGTTTGGGTACCTGGGATCAATGGTGCAAAGTAGTGGAGAAGTGAGAAAAAAGAGTGCAGGCAGATTAGAGTGGGTGGAGAAGAGTGACAGTGATTTGTGATAGAAGTGTATCTGTGATAGTAAAAGGGAAAGTTTATAGGACTTTGGTGAAACCTGCGATGTTGTATGGTTTAGAGACAGTAGCATTATGTAAAAGACAGGAGGTGGAGCTGGAGGTAGCAAAGCTGAAGATGTTGAGATTTTCATTAAGAGTGACGAGAATGGACAGGATTAGAAACGAGTTTATTAGTGAGACCGTGCATGTAGGACGTTTTGAAGACAAAGTGAGAGAGGCCCGATTGAGATGGTTTGGACATGTGCAGAGGAGGGACATAGGAGGAGAATGCTGAGGATGGAGCCACCAGGAAGGAGGAAAAGAGGAAGACCAAGAAGGAGGTTTATAGATGTGGTGAAGGAAGACATGCAAGTAGTTTGTTTGAAAGAGGCATGTGTAGAGGACAGAGTAGTATGGAGACGGATGATCCGCTGTGGCGACCCCTAACTAGTGCAGTCGAAAAAAGAAAAAGAAGAAAAAGAAGAAGAAGAAGATGAAGAAGAAGAGGAAGAAGCTTACCCATATGATGTAACTGAGTAAGTGGGAAGGTAAGTTGGTAAGGTTAGTTCAGGTAAGCTGGAGGAAATGAGCTGAAATACTCAGAAGAATACAACTCTATTGTTTTAAACATAAAAAACAAAAAGAATTATCTTCTCAATGCAAAATTTAGCAGTGAGAGCATGTCTGCATGTGAATTTGCGATGCTCCTAAAGATGAACAATTTGACATATAGCTAGCTTTTGGTGCAAGGTTTTGTCCATATTCTTAAAAACTGTTAAATGTTACATGTGGCAATCAATATTCTCTATTTTTTACATTGATGGTAAATAGGACCTGTTTGCATTATGTTTTCCAATGTAGATTTTAGGAATAATCATGTTTGTTTACTAAATACTTAAAGTCAGTTGTATTTTATTTAAAAAAAAATGTTTACATTTTATAGAAAACTTTAGATAGTACATATTATGTTTAGATATATTTCTTATACAACTGAAATATGTACAACCCTAATTCCAAAAAGTTGGAACACTGTGTAAAATGTAAATAAAAACAGAATGCAATGCTTTGCAAATCTCACAAAACCCTTATTTTATTCACAATAGAACATATCAAATGTTTAAACTGATAATTGTACCATTTTAAGAAAAAAAAGAAGGTAATTTTGAATTTGATGGCCACAACATGTATGAGAAAATTTGGGACAGTCAACAAAAGTCTGTAAAAGTATGTGTTATTAAAAAGAAACAGCTGAATTAACCTTATGCAACTAATCAGATTAAATGGCAACAAATCAGTAACATGATTGAGTAATTTTTTTTTAGTGTAAGAGGCTTAGATGCTCAGAAGTAAAAAATAGCAAGTGGTTCACCAATCGCACAAATCGAAATCTACAAATTGTGGAACAATTTCAGAATAATGTTCCTCAGCATCAAACTTCAAAGACTTTGAAAATCTCATAATTTAAAGTGCATAATATCTTCCAAAAGAATCTGGAGAAATCTTTGTGCACATAGAACAAGGTTTGAAAATCAATATTGGATGACCGTGATCTTCAGGCCCTCAGGTGGCAACGCATTAAAAAGAGGTATGATTCTGTAATGAAGATCCCCGCATGGGCTCATTAACACCTCAAAAGGCAATCATTTGCAATGCCATTCACACATGCAGGTGAAAGCTCTGTCATGCAAACAAGAAGCCATATGTAAACATGATCCAGAAAGGCCATCATCTTCTGTGGGCCAAAGCTTATTTAAAATGTACTGAGGTAACGTAGAAACATGTTCTGTGGTCACACAGAGTGAAATTAAAAAATGATTTTTTTTTAACTATGTACATCGGGTCCTCTGGACAAAAAAGGAAAGAGACCATCTGACTTGTTATCAGTTCTCAGTTCAAAAGCCTGCATATCTGTTAGTATGGGGGTGCATTAGTGTTAATGGAATGGAACAGCTTGCCAATTTGGAAAGGCACCATCAATGCTGAAAGGTACATACAGGTTTTAGAGCAACAAATGCTTCCATCAGGTTATATGTTTTTCAGGGAAGGCCTAGCATATTTCAGCAAGACAATGCTGCATTTATTACAACAGCATGGCTTCATAGTAGAAAAGTCAGAGTGCTGAACTTGCTGTAAGTGAAAACATTTGGTGCATCATGAAACAAAAAATATGACAAAAAAGTTGCAAGACTGTTAAAGCAGGTAGAATCCTGTATTAGACATTAATGGGACAATATTCCTCTCCAAAAACTCCAACTCAACTAGTCTCCTGAGTTCCCAGATTTCAAAAGACTGTATACTTTAAACATTTTATATGTTTTTAATGTTCTATTGTGAATAAAATCTGGGTTCATGAAATTTGCAAATAATTGTATTCTGGGTTTTTTTCCATTTGACATTTTTGGGGGAATTTGTGTTGTGGATATAAATAAGGATATGAATCTAGATTTGACTTTTTTTGTTGTTATTAAAAAAACTAGGAAAAAAATTTTGAGTTATTTATTGTTTATTTATTTGTGCCATTAATTATCTGCATTAGTAATGTCGATAAAAGTTCAGTAAAAGAGAAGAATAGTGATTATGTGTTTGAATAGCTAGAAATTTTAGTTTGTTTGTATATGCTGACCCCTTTCTTATGTATTATTTAAAAATCATATGTTTTTTTAAATAATGCCAACATTATTAAGAGTGTTTAATTATTTATTAGCTGACCATGTATGTACCTTCTCAAAGATCCCCCCCCTCTCACTTGCTCTCTCGTAAACTCATCCAGATGTTGCCTTACTTTGCACTCACAGGATGGGGGGGGGGGGGGGGGGTTAAGGGGCTGAGAAAAATGAGGTGGTGTTCATAAGTGTAGTGAAGAAGGGAAGACAGCGTGTTAGACTGTGTGGTGTGTGTGGCGGCAGCTGGAGGGAGGTAGAGATGGTTTAGAGGTGGTTGGAAGACATTTTGATTAGCGGGAGGGGGTTATGAGTGTGTGTGTGTGTGTGTGTGTGTGTGTGTGTGTATGTGTGTGGGTATATGTAAGGAAGTAGGGCAGTGGGTGGATGTTGGCTGGTGGTCGGATATTCTCGGTTGTTTTACTGAGTCCCTGTGGTGAGCTTTGGAAGGGCAGCGGGATTTGGGTGGCATTGCTAGAGATAAGTTTAAAAGGTTGCATAGATACTGTAGAAAGCAGAATTGATGCTAGAAATGGCTAAAGGGGAAGTGAAGCAAAGAATGAGAGCGAGGAGGATGTGGAGCAATTTGTGGTTGTCTAAGCAAGGCTTTGTGATTTTGTTCTCCCTTTCATGGTGAAAGACACTAATCGTCTAATCATCCAACAAGTCCATATCTGTATCTCAGACGCTCTTTGGTGCTTTCCCCCCCCCCCATTCTGTTTCTCAGTTGTTCTCTTACTGTCCCGACAGACAAACATACTTCCTCATCCTACCATGGTGCATAAATACATGAAAAGAAGAGTGTTTTGACTCAGTGCATCCAGACAAATCCGTTTCTCAGTTTCTTAACGAAACAATGACAATGACAGACACGCACAAAATAAAGCCCTCCGGAGCAATCTAAACAATCTCCCACACCATAACACAAAGGAGCCTATTGAGAAAGCGAGTAACCTGCATTCTTTTATAAAACAAAAGCAAGTCTGTGCATTCACAGATGAACATTGTCGAACAGACCTTTGCCGATTGAACATTGTAAATGAATGCACACATAGGGCTCGACTATAATATACTGTACTGACAAACCTTAGCATTTAGCTTTTCTAAAAAACACTGTCTTCAATGGAGGGATTCCAGACATACCTGTAATTGTAAGTGCTAAAAAAATACGTCATATCATCCCATCCTTATCACACGAGGTTTGCTAAGGGCTAAGTTTACCTTAATACATTCATGTAACATTGTATAATAAAACATAAATGCTTCATTGCAGTATTCCAGGTCATCCTATATACAGTATTATCTCCAACAATGTTTGAAATGGAGACCACTGCACCTAAGAATATCTACTGCACCAGTCAGTGATAATTATATTTTATATGGAGCCCTGTAGAGTTCTCAACTCAAATCGGTCAGAAGGTTTTTATTAAATTTCCATTACTGAATGGCTCTGACAATAATTCTGAATCCTATAGTAACAATAAACTTGTTGTAGAGTATATGTCAGGTGCTCGTATAGTAAAAATCTAAAAAAAAAGATTTATTTATTTTATTTTATTGTTCTTAAGACAATGTTTCATACAACCAACACTAACATATTAAATGTTTGTTCAATGGTCAAATTTAGAAGAGACTCTGAGAAGCAATAATAACATTTTTACCCAAAAGATTACAGTAGTTAGTAACATGGTTTTGATTAATTCTGGATTTCTGGATTTATATTCAATAAGATTATCATAACAAACACGTTTTAAGCCATGCATTAACATGTATTTTGTTAGTTATACTTCTCACTTAAAAAATAATAAAAAATACTAGATTATATAGTATATTTATAAATGGTATAAAGCAGCCCATTTCAAGCTGACCATCTTATTCTACAGTTTGACACTTTCTAAAAAAAAAAAAAAAAAAAAGTATTCAAATAGTCAAGTTGCACATCTCACTGTTAACGGATCTGCTATAAACAAACAAATAATTGTCCCAACTCCTTAATTGTTTATATGAGCAATATATACAGTAGGCTGGTCTAACAGAAGGCAAAAAGTAGTAATCCTACACAAAAGAATGCATATTTTACAACCTGTTCAACTATTTTTACTGCATGAAACATTTCGATTTCACCATTTGACAAATCAAATGAACATTTATTTTCATTCATTTATTCATTTATTTTTTGCGTGACCAATCAGTTCCTGAATAAGTCATTTGTTTACACCATTTAATAAATCATCTGAAATAAATAGAATTTGTCAGTCATCGGTTACACAATATATATATTTTTTTCTTACTCACAAATTTCTGATATAAGACTTTAAATCTGCAATCCAACACTGAAGTCTACTAAAACCTCCAGTTTACCCAAAACTCGTTTTACAGTTTTACTGTATTTTCATTAGGAAAACCAAACCACCACATGGAGATGGGATGAGGACAGAATCTGGGCCAAGTGAATTTACAACACAATCAAAAACATGACAGAAGACAGTGTGGTTATGTAGGAACGATTTACTCTCATTCTCTCTCTTTGTTTTCCTGGTTCTCATTAACTTTTTATTTATTTTTTTTTTTACCTCAACAAGTATAAAATCATGATATATTTGTAGATAGCTTTTGAATAAAGAGAGTTCAGAGATTATACATGGTGCGATCGGGTAACTTAAGGGTGTTTTCTGCGGAGTTCACGTCGCTCGAGGTTCTACGCGCCTCTAATGCGTCTGTGACGCAGCAGCTATGGAATGAAATGCCATTAAGAAATACATCCGATGTGAAGTGAACCATTTTCTGGGCAGTTTCAGATTGGACACACACACTCACACACTCACATTCTATTTCTTTCTCTCTCCCTCTCTCTCTCTCTTTTGCGCGCGCGCTTATAGGTTCGGTCTGGTCTCTCCAGTGTTCCTGGGCGGTAATCTGACACCCCCCCACCCCACACACACACACACACACACACACACACACACACACATACACACACACACACCGCAATGAAAACCTCAGACTCGACTTTGGCACGGATGCTGCAATAGCCCCGGGTACTTTATGAGTTTATTTTAGGTCATAGAGACGCCCGTGTTTGTTCCACGCTGTTCCGCCCACTTTTACAGTTGTACCCGGTGGTTCTGAAGTTGTTGCACCTTTTACACACTTAACCACTCTTCCTGTATATAAAAAAACCCCCAGAAGCAATCATCGTCATATGTGTGTGTGTGTGTGTGTGTGTGTGTGTGTGTGGTTCCAGCGGTTCTACACTGCAGCATCTTTGGCTCTGGGTATCTGAGAAGTGTGTCACTCTCATTGTTTCATTCATTCAGATGGTAGCGATCCTTCACGCACCCGACCGAAGAAATCCGATTCATTCCCTTCTCCATTCAGACAGTTGCGCACGTGTCTCGCGTCTCCATGACGCACCGGATTACGCGTGTTTCACTACAACTGTTTTAGGTACAACCCGATCAATGCCTAATCCACGTGAATAGAGAGAAGTCTTCCTCTGCCCGATTTTTTTTTTTTTTTTGGGGGGGGGCGGGTTTTATTCTAATTCGGCGTTCCTTTACGCGAGCCGACGAAGTTTGAAAGAGACGTGTGCGCATGCGCGTAAACTTGAAGTTGGGTTTTTTGGTGCGCGCATCAGTAGCGGGATTTAGAGAAAGAGAGTGGAAGAGAGGGACGGGTAGTTAGAGAGAGAGAGAGAGAGAGAGAGAGAGAGAGAGAGAGAGAAAGCAGGTGACAGCTAAAGAAGTGCGCCAGTTTCTGCTCCCATCATTTCACCGCTCTTAGTTGGTCAGAGCGTCGCCTCCGGTCGGGAAATAACACTAAGAATAATTTACTCCTCTCCTTTTCTCCATTTGTTTTCACACTTTTTTGGGGAAAAAAAATATAGATTTATATATCGATTTTTTTTAAAAGACTCGTTGACATTATGGAGAGTTTGGCGCTGCGGGTGGAATGGAGAGTCCAGTAGACGCGCCGCGATTGGTCCCATCACCGTGTGGATATTGGAACAGGTAGAGCAGAGCTCAGCTCAGAAAAAAAAAGAAAAGAAAAAACACCCAGAACCGCCTCGTTTCTTTCTTTTTTTTTTTTTTTTTTGGATTAACCTGTGGGTCGAAAACGCGATTTCCTTTTCCCATGTTCAGCAGCGTCTCAGACTCTCAGGATCTTCTGTAAAAATCGTACATGGGAACTTGTGAGGACCAGAAGACGCGTTCGCCCGCGGCATCCCTGCTTGCTTGTGAATTTATGTCTCGGTAAGTGTTTCCGCAAAGTGCGTGGCCACGCCACTGTGAAAGAAAATTAAAAAAAAAAAGAGAGAGAGAGAGAGAGAGAGAAAAAAAAAAAGAGAGAACTCACCATCCCTCATTCCCAAACACTTCGTTGCCCATCTACCAGCAGCACTTAGAGGTCGGACCTGTGAGCTCCTGCTCCTTTACCGCGCTGTGGATTGAGACCGTTTTCGGACTCCTAGACAACTTCGGAAGTCGGATAAAAAAAATATAAGCGGGATTTGCTTTGGAATTTTCATTCCAAATCCATCCAAGGCGAGAAGGATCCTCCAGCACGAACCACTTTATTGTAAGTGAAAGTTTTTAACTTTTTTGTTGTCAATGCGCTTATTTCACGCTCCCTATATAATAGACAAAAATGTAGTATATTATTAAAAAGAATAATTTGTGAACATATAGGTAATACGTTTTTTTTGGCGTGCAAAATTGTGTACAGTTAAACTTTTTCAATTAAATCGAACATTCTTTGTTACCTTTTTATAAGACTAAAGTGAAAGAGGCGTTCGCAGGTCTATTTTGTTGGAGCTGGCGCCCTCTAGTGACTACCGCTTTATATGAGCTTTTGTCACCCACTTTGTGGGTCAGCAATGTTTAATTGAAACAATTGCGCATTAAGAGCGGAAACTATTTCTATTATGCGCCCTTTGTTGCGCAGGACTGATGCGCATTAGGGCACCGCAACGCAAAGAATTCAATGGGCATTTTTTTATGACGTTTTTTCTCCTTCGAGGAAATAAAATGTTCCATCATTTTTTTTTTTTTGCCCTGTTTCCTTTTTAACATTTGGAGGAGGTGAAAGATAATTAGCTTTCTCTTCATTTTAACGTTTTGTTTTTTTTCTTTATTCCTGCGTGTTTATTCTAATATTGAATCTAGCTACTCATTAATGATAGAGAAACTGAAACGAGTTTGTGTAAATTGCGTATTTCTAGCATTTGGTCTTAAAACAATTTGTATTTTTTTTGTTAGGAAAAAAATGTGGATCAAAGTGTTGGCTAATTTTAGAGGAAAATTGAAATGGCTAATATCAGGAAATTGTACATGCACCCATGGAACAGGATGTTTTCAGGATAACGGATACATTGCAATCAATTCAGATCGCTGACTTATTTATTTATGAAAGGGTTTTTTTTTATGCAACAATATTCAACGATTGAAGCAATTTTTTATTATTTATTTTTTTGTACTGAGAAGTGTGCAGGTGTCAGAAGTCAGGGCGCACAATGACAATTTCAGTACTACTATTGCGTGTATGTGCTGCTATTAAACCTTTAGCTCTTTCCCATTGAAATCTAATGAAAATATTTGTACTCTTACTTAAATACATATTAGTTTGGATCATTGTGATGTATTGTTAACGTTGGGCTTTTCTTTTATGCAAATAAGCAGATTTTGACCCAAAGCCAAGTTTAAGCGAAAAGCGTTTTTTTGAGTGTTGTTGTTTTTTTTTTTTTTACTATATACCTACATTCGGTGGCCATTTCTCCCTCTCTCGCTTTTCAGTGAAAACACACTCTTAACTATCCCATCAACGGGGTTAAAACTGCTAAAATAAAACCACATGTTCGGCGCAGAGACTGTGAACTTGGCGCACAGTTTAACGACTATTAACACGGCCTCCTTTCGTACTAAACTCTGCAAAACGTAAACCATGACAAATGAGTCTCAATATAAATTATTCCAAAATCAGAACTGGACTGTAACCGGCTCCTGGAAAACCTTCAACATGTTGTTGTTTTTTTTGTTTTGTTTTTTCTTGGGGGGTTGCAGAAATTGCGCAAACATTTTTTACTTTAATTTGTTCCCTACATTTTAAACAATTTCTGTGAATTGCAGGCGCGCGTTAAGCTGAAATACACCGAAATGCTTCAGCGCAAAGGAATGCAGTCTATCAAGATTGGGTAAAGAAAAAAAATATATATATCTGTATTTAAAAAAAAAAACAATCCCCGGCACTCGTTTCAAAATTTTCCAGGGATTATTTTTTTCTTCATTTAACTGCGTGGTTAAAGGCTTTATTCCTTTTAATTGTAGTAATTAAATGCGACGCTAGGCAGTTAAACCATATCCCTGAATCCGACTTGCCAAAAAAAAATATATATATCCTGCTTTAATACCAACAATCGGGTAAATGTATATCTATATATTTTTATATATATCTATAAAATGTAATATATATTTAAATTAATTGGAATATTGAATTCAAGGTCGCAATTAAACATTTCACTATGTCGAATCTGGTCGCCTGAAACGAAACGTAGGCCTGAATCAAATATCGCACGAGATTTTTGTTTTTTCTTCTTTTTTTTTTTTTTTTATACGTGCCACTGCTTACACGTGCATTTTAAACGTGCTAATGTGCGATAAAAGGCCATGTTCCAGTTCCATTCCAAGCTGCACAATGTGGTGTTTGTTAATGACCACTATAATAGGCTTTGCAGTGCAGAAATATAGAATGCTTCAATAATCAAGTACTGCCATACACGACTATCTAAATGGTAAATATGTATTGTTCAGTCTGACTAATTTCGCAAGTAGCTTATTAAACCCATACCAGATCAAGCATAATCATACATGCATGCAGCCCAGTAACTGATGTGCTATTTCAGAACAAAACCTTTTACAGAGAGATAGAGACACCCTGAGTCCTTCTTCCACATAAGCTGCAAAGCTCAACCTCTTTTCAATGACTTTGAAAGGAAATAATTAGTTACTTATTTTAAGCCGCTCCCCTCAGAGCAGGCAGCGGCACAGGCCTGCCCTGTCTGACCCTGGTTGATGCAGATTGCTATAAGTTAAAATACGTCCATCAAATCAATCTTATATACTTTGTACTTAACAGTAGGCTGACATCAAACTTCATATTATGATCATCTAAGTGATGTTTTCGGATCCGGCTTAATATATTAAACCGGAAAAAAAATGTGTGCTCTCGATCAGCATCAGTTTCAGTATAGAAATAAAACATCTAGGTCACAAAAAAAACCCAGTAAATCACACAAGGCTTATATTTGTACAAAATATCAGATACCGTCCACATTCTTTGTTCTCTGGGTGGGTTGGCCAGTGGGTTTGTTGTTAATTTAGAAACGCTAACGGTGAAAACGGAGAGAGGACTGTTTAAATTTGCTCTCCGGTTCATCTGGGATAGCAGCTTGAACGCTATTGAGAGGAGCTGAAAAAGTTTTTCCAACTCTGTCTATCTGTTAGTTCTACATGATTTGCGAGAGTCAGGTATTGTGAAATCCTTAAACTGCTGAACCTTATGCACTGCTGAAAGTGCACGTATACACATACGTACGTTAGAAGATGCTTTTAAATGGTTAGATACTAACATGTTCATGGGTACCAGCTAAAGCGTAGAGAGCTCCGTTGTGTAACACAGTATCCTCTGACAAAGTGCTGTCTTGTTATCCACCAGCTAACCAACTTTTAATTTATTTACTATTTTTTCCAGAGCTGCTATTTCAGGATGCTCGTCATGAACAGGCCATCTTCCTCAGGCTGGGTCAAAGCCATGGGCACGCGACATGGAGTGGTTGCAATCACATTTCTTGCCTTCTTCATGCAAGTGGTGGTGGAGGCTACCTCATGGTGGTATGTATCTAGAATATACACACTGCGTAAGACAAACACAGCTGTGTGCGAGTGTGTGTGAGAGAGAGAAAGAGAATTGTGGACTGTTAGGTTGGCCAGACGAAGCACGGATAATGGATCAGCAGAAAAGAGACAACGATTTGGCCTCTAGCTCTTCTTCTCCCCTCTTTTACATCATATCTCCTTCATCGTCTTCATCTTCTTCATCTCTTGTACATTGTGGATGAAGTCGGTCTGGTTCCATCTTTTGTGTCCCACCGCATTCTAAAATAAATGGGGGGGGGGGGGTACATGCTGACTTTAGCACATACGCCTTTGCTCAGTTCTGACATTTCCCTCTCTTTATTTTCTTTTTCCCTGTATTGCCAAACCAAAATGATGAATATTATATAAAACATAGAATGCTGTGGTTTTGCAATGAATTTCCAAATATGCATAAGCACGGACTGTGTAGGTTTGTGTTTGTGTGAGTGTGTGTTTCTATGGGCTTGTCCATCCGATTTCCATTAATAGAAAAAAAAAAGGCAAAATCGTTCTGTGCCGGACCAGATATCAGATATACTAAATATAAAGGAAAAAAACATGTTCTGCTGATTACTGGATTTATTTTGCTCAAAATGCATCAGCGCAGTTTTCAATATTGTCCATGTGAGACTTTTTAACTAATGGAAAAGCAAATAGTGGTGTAGAACCGTCCAGAACTGAATATTCAGGGAAATCCCTCTTGGTTTTGACTGTTTTAATCTTAGCAACTCCAGCCTCCATAAGTTCCACAATGACGCCTGAATCCGATACAGTTTCATTGTGAAGTTGAATGGAGCGAGTCTGCTTGGATGCATGCTCCATACACAAAGGAAGAAGGCAATAAATTCTGTCTCGTAACATCTTTAATTGTTTGATTTGCTGGAAGAAAATGAAGGGCTCGTATTTGAAACAGGCTGCCCTTTCCAAGATGGAAGGTCTGATTTCATTGCGATTTTCTGCCTGTTTACTTTTACCGCATATGATGCTTGCCACTGTGTCTTTTCAACCAATTTCAGCTGATTGAGTTGGACATTACTTAGTAGTGCACAAAACCGGGACTTTTTTCGTTCCCAGTAATGTTATCCCAGTACTTCTCCTGATGTATCCACATGGACAACGTGTATAGTATGGCTGTTATCTGAACTGCAGTCCCAATCCTAGGGTTTATCTTTGAATTTCAGTGTTCGCTCAAGCTTTTTGCCAACTACACACAAGGCCACTTTCTCTTCTCCTAATCCTAAACTCCTATTCCTATCTGAACCAGTCCTATATGAAATGCCTTACCCTCGATAAGAGCCTCCTATAATGTAGATAATGTTGATCTTTTTCTCTCCTCTTGAATCTAATCTTATATTTTCTGTCTTCTGTCTAATAAGTGAATAAGAGAGTCCCTGCTCTATTCTGCGAGTGCCCACACGTGCTAATGATTTACTTTGTACAAGACGTGAATTGTTGGGGTCACTCCGCTTCCCCCTCGTATAATTTCCACAGTGTATCAGATTTCCTGGTGGACTAATTGAATGTGCTTGTGTTTGTGTGCGTGTTGCAGGTCTCTGGCTATGAACCCACTGCTGGTTCCCGAGGCTTACATCATAGGCGCTCAGCCGCTTTGCAGTCAGTTGGCAGGCTTGTCCAAAGGCCAGAAGAAGCTGTGCCAGCTGTACCAGGACCACATGCAGTATATCGGCGAGGGCGCCAAGACAGGGATCCGGGAGTGCCAGTACCAGTTCCGCCATCGACGCTGGAACTGCAGCACAGTGGATAATTCCTCAGTATTTGGCCGTGTCATGCAGATTGGTAAGTCTATCAAAAAGTGTTGGGGGTGGGGGTGTAACCAAAACATGAACGGAACTTTGTTGAAAGCTTCTCGTAATTCTAGTTATTTATGCCATAAGGACAGCAGATTGAGGCCTCTGTTTGTGACATGCATAACACTAAAAAGACACTACAAAATGTGTAGGTCATCAATCTCAATGCAAAACCACATCTTTGGCTGGTACCAATCTTTATTAGGTGCAAGCTCCTTTCGAAACTTTCCGGTTCCAGGCTAGAGGTTTGAGTCGAATGTACAGTGTGTGTACCTCCGTTCAGATTGTGATTAATGACTGAAAAAAACAAAGCCCGGGAAATAGAGCTGATCAAATCTGTAGCCAGTCAATAAGACTGCATTTAATGTATTAATGTGATTTGCAGATGAGGGTCGAGCTGGTACTTGGCTCCTTTTTTCCCCCAAAAGAAGCTGTTCTAACAGTATCTTTATATAAAAAAGATGTGTGTGTGTGTGTGTGTATATATATATATATATATACACACACACACACACACACATCTTTTTTCTTCTCCATTGATTGGCTTTGTTTTGGCAGTACAGCGATTTTTCCTTGTTTAGTCAAGGGGGCAACGGGTACTTAATGCAAGGAGCGTGCACGTGGTAGGCCATTTTTAACAGCAGTGGTCAAGAAGAATGTTTTTACAATGAATCAGAATAAAGGCTGCCTCTAAATGGCTAGCAAACCGACATTGAAAATGGTGAGTAATTGCGTTTAGCCTACATTTATACCGGACTGCGTTCTAAACTGACCCCGCCCTTCTATGAGGCTTTGATATTATAGGGATTGCAAAGTTGCTAGAAGTTTATTTTTCTTTCCTAATGGGAATGCATTAATGATAAAATCATATTCAGTTTGGCTTAGTTAGTCCAACCCTCTAGCAAAGCTAGACATTTGAACTCCGGCAAAGACATTTATCAGGCTAGCTAACGAAAGGATTAGGTTCAAATATTCACTATAAAATGTTGTGCCTTGGTTGCAAAGCGGTCTGGCTGAGGACTGAGGGTGTGATTTATAGATGTGTTGTATTTTGATAAAGTTACTGCATGTTATTGTCAGTGCAAAATGCATTTGAGAGCTGTGGTTTGTTAATCTAAGATGAACCTCCCCAGATACTTACTAATCTTGAAGGACATAAACAGCTAGAACTTCTAGGTTAAGAAATGCAGAACGATTACAAAACTCGCATGTTATAATTTTCAGCAAGTGTCACTGTTCATTTAAGTTCATTTAAGTTCATCACCAGGTTTAGTTGATTCATTGCATAAATTGCTTTTCTTTTTAAATTCTCAGTAGTCTTTGTAACTGTCCAACTTCTCCTTATAAGTTCATCCTACTGTTTGCTTTAGGGTCAACCTTGACATGGGCAGTTAAACTCATACATCGTAACACATCTTTATTGGAATGCAAATTACGGAAATCCAACACAACCCTGGCAGAACCAAGACACTCTGATCACCTCATCCATCTCTGCTTGTCCTGCAGATTATGGAGAGGAGGACAATTAGGGTCACTAGGGGGATGGAACCTTAGTTTGCTGAGAAAAAGGGAGGTATCTCAAGGACAATCTGTCTATCACCAGCTCAGCTATCTTTTCTAAACCTTTCTAAAACATATGAAAAAAAGTAGTAACCTTTCCGCTGCAGGCTAAACCTTTCCAAAGAACCTTTCCATCTGGATCACATTTAAACGTTCATTCCGTACCGTCTCACTTTTTTTTTTTATGTATATCTTACAAGCGTTTATTTCATCGCCTGCATTGTTTTAGATGGAATGGTGTCTTTACTTCAGTGACAGAAAACTCCCTAAAGCCCCAGTATTTCATTACATTCTAAATCCCATGTCTGTGAAAAAAGAATCTTACTGCTTTTAATAGGCTATTATGAGGTCTTCTGAAGTAATGGAGACTCGCTGATGGGAATAGTCCACTTCACATACAGTATACCTTTTAATGCTGGAAAGTCTGTGGTCTTTTTGGATATCCCTCAGGCGTAATATGAAAATTGCCTCTGAATGGTTGCGGGTCAGGTTATTTGAGGGCCGTTTTGCAAACCGTGGGCCCTTTTTAGATGGCTGGAGCCGTTGAATTCCTGGAAGGTTTGTCCACCAGCAGGGGGCATTGTCATATTTCGGAAGCAGCTTTGTATGGGATGGAATATGATTTCATATATATATGTGCACACACACACACAAACACAACACGCTTTAAGTTACTACTTCTATAACGGCTTGAGAAATTGGTTCTTGAATCCAAACTTGAGATGTTATTTTGAGGAGAATAAGTTTGCAAAACTTGATGACACACTTATGTTTCTCCTCTGATCCTAAAATTGCTTGTTTGTTTTTGCACAGGAAGCCGCGAGGCAGCATTTACATATGCAATCAGCGCTGCAGGCGTAATGAATGCGGTGAGCCGAGCATGCAGGGAGGGCGAGTTGTCAAGTTGTGGCTGCAGCAGGGCGGCCAGGCCCAAAGATCTACCACGAGACTGGCTCTGGGGAGGTTGTGGAGACAACCTGAACTACGGCTATCGCTTCAGCAAGGAGTTTGTCGATGCTCGTGAACGAGAAAAGGCATACGAGAAAACTACCACGGAGAACGCACGACTCTTGATGAATCTCCATAACAACGAAGCTGGCCGGAGGGTGAGCTTTTGCTTTCATGCATTGCTTCCTATACTTACTGAGATTGCTGGTGAAGTATGTTTGTAATGCACTGGTACATGCATAAATGTAAAATGAGTGTTGTATTCAATGCCTTTGTGAAAAGTCATCAGAGAATGATCTTTTTTCAATGGATATTAGAATGGTGGTAAGACTTTCTCAGGACCTTTTTACAGCAATTAGTTCATTTGAGTTCAAATCTGAGCAAAAGTGATTTTGCTCTTAAATGCAAACAATTGAATGATCGAAAATGAGAATAGAATTTGCCTGAGGCTTACATATAGCTGAAGATATACTCATAAAACGTCTATTCCCTGTCTAGAAATATGCGGAAAAACAAACCTTTGCCAAAAACACAGAATCTGCACTTTGTAAATGATTAAATAAGTGACTAGTTTTAACTCGAAAACATTTCGTGTAGCACATCCAGGATTACATTTCTCATCAGTCCAGATATCCAGAATTCATGGCATGTTTTCAGCACTACAGCTCTGTATTTTGGCTCAGCTTCCTACTGGAAGTCTAATTACATTCTGACTATTAGAGTTCTCTCGAGCTGAGTTCTCCTCACTAAGACTCTCTGACTGGTCGTTCTGGTTTGCACCCAAGTTTGATTTCAGAGTTTTTACCTGCCTATGCAAATCTGTACGGATCGAAAAGAAAAATGACCATGGTTTTATACAAATGATGGTCCAAATGATGCATATTGGATCTCAGCATTTCATATCATTCCTAATAATCTTCTATTCTTACAGACTGAATAAAAATAGGACATTTATTTATGCACTCACTTTTGTTGCTCTGTCCATTTCAAAATGTTACAGTGGATGTACAGTGCATGACTTCCTGGATATAAATAAACAGACCACAAATTTATTATTCAATCTGCTAAACATATCATATTATATAACTGGAATAGCAACAGTTTTCTACAGCATTTTGGTCAGTACCAACCTGCAGGTAGAATAAATGGACAATTTAACATTCCAACTGTTTCTAATCTTGAAAACCGAGGTTCCATGTCAGCGGTGTGTGTTATATGGTTGAAATCCAGCTGAGCGTGAAACTATGAGAATAATAAGAATGCATGCTAAGCTCTCATCTGGGTAACAGCTTGCTCCAGCCTGCTGCGTGTCAAGAACCTCCCTTTGATCTGCACGTTTCTGTAGCTCTGACTTCATTTTTTTTGGTCACTGATCATGACCTCACTTTCCTTTATTCATGAGAACGCTGTACCTGAGGCAGGTACATGTCTTAATCACGTGTTCTAAAGGAAAATTTGTTAGCTCACGCTCAGTGCTTACTGACTGAATTAGGCTAAGCTGTACTGGCGATTGTCAGACTGTGTTCCAACTTGATGACGAGAACAAACAATGACACAATGTATAAACAATCAGAACAATGTACAGAAACTAATGTACTTTTTTTTTGTTTGATTTTGAGTTTTTAAGGCAGGTTATAAAAAGACCAATAATTTTCTTCTAGACCTGAAACTAAACCCTGGTTTTAGTGGATTAAGTTTAGCAGGCAGGTGTGGATTATTAAAAGGAGTGTATGATAATATCCAGCAATGAGTATGGTACATAGAGTGGAAAAGTAAAGTGAACCTTTGGCACGTAACTTGGATAATCACATGATACATTTTAGGAGACATAAAGGCAGACAAGCAGCTTGTTATGCCAGAGTTGAACTAATTGTTATTTCCTTACACCCCTGAGGGTCAAGGTATATAATATTTAAATGTAAAAAAAAAAAAAAAAAAAAAAGGTTTAGCATACAATATTATACACAGGGACAAACTATACACACACACACACACACACACACACACAGACAGACATACAGAAAAGGAAACCTCTTACATTATTTGCATTTATTTGCATTTAACTTTTATAAAAAGTTTGCCGGTCTTTGTTAACTTTTAAGCTGACTATATTTTCTATTTATTAAATTTGTATGTGACTTGCCTTTGAATATCACTGTAGCTGTTATCTAAAGGATTTGGATTAGGATTTGTTATCTAGGATTTGATTGTCTGAATGTAAAAAAAAGCGTGTTTAAATATAAACACTAAATTTTTGCCACTTTCTTCCTCAGATGGTATCTGACCTGGCCCATGTATCATGTAAGTGCCACGGGGTTTCGGGTTCATGCAGCCTGAAGACCTGCTGGCTCCAGCTGGCCGATTTCCGTAAAGTGGGTGATGCACTTAAAGAGAAGTATGATAGTGCAGCGGCCATGAAGGTTAACACACGTGGCAAGCTGGTGCAGGTGCACTCTAAGTTCAACCCGCCCACCAGCCACGATCTGGTGTATGTGGAGTCCAGCCCGGACTACTGTGTGCAGAACCACAGCACAGGCTCGCTGGGCACGCAAGGGCGTCTCTGCAACAAGACCTCCGAGGGCATGGACGGTTGCGCGCTCATGTGCTGCGGTCGTGGCTACGACCAGTTCAAGGCCACGCTGGTCGAACGCTGCCACTGCAAGTTTCACTGGTGCTGCTACGTCAAGTGCAAGCGCTGCACAAGGGTCGTCGATCAGTTTGTGTGCAAGTAGCCTGCTCTTAATTGCATCTTATTTTATTTTTATTTTTTTGTTGAAAGAGAGCGCGAGTTGTCTGCAAGTAGGATCCCTTTTTCCACAAGAAGATGGAAGAACCTTTGGGAAAGTTGGGCAATGGAAAGGAAAAGAACTATATAAATTATATTTATAGAATCAAAACAATTATACTGTTTCAGAAAAGACTGACCTCTTTGTGTGTGTTTTATATTTTACATTCTTAAAGCAATAGGTACAAGAAGTTTAAAGAAAGAGTATTTATTTTCTGTGATCTTTTTTTTTTTTTTTTTTTTTTTCCCCTTTCTCTTTTGTTCCCCCAATGTTTTTTCAAAAATGGAATTTTTCGCATGTGAGTGCAATCCGACGACCCGGACAAAAGCAAAACCTTCCCGTTTATCCACAAAAGGGTAAATCGGTTCATTTTGGTCCTTTAAGAGGTTCAAGTGCCGCACTGGCATTTTACTCAACCACACCGAGTGACTTGAGTAATGCGGTGCCATAGTGTTTCGTTTCAGTCTCAACCACTGTCTGCCTGGGTTTGTATATCACTAAGAGTGGATATATCATGGTTATTGTGTGCTGCAAGGATAAGCTGATTGATGTGTCTTAAACCCAAGCACACTTAAGCGTCACAAGCTACACTCTGTTCTAGATCAGGAAGTCGTTGCGTTAATCCTGGTGCAAAGAATGCTTCGTGTTTCAGCTCCAGTTCGTTACTATAAATGTAGCGTGGAACTATTACACGTGTTCTTTTTTTTTTACACACACGTTTCTGCACTGAGTGACCATACAACCAAAGCTCTCTGACCCAAGCAGCCTGAATAAAATGTCACTCACGGCTTTTAAGTTTTACGCACCTGTTTTCTAGTGGCACGTCTGGTGAAGGTGCTGCTGCTTGAGCTACGTTACACAAAATCAGGCCATAGTTTTGGGATGAAAAGCACTTTTGAAAGCTGGGTGGCTACATGGTTGAGTACGAAAATGTACAGGCTATCTTTAGAGTGTGAACAATGCACAATGGTGGTGCTGATTTATGGGATTGACACTGGGAAATGGCTAACACTTATCTTGTTTAAAATGTTAAATACACTTCGGTTCTTTACACATGTTTATTCCTGAAAGGCGGCACATCATCGTTGGCACCTACATCCATCCGACAAACTTGCCTTTTTTTGTTCGTTCGATCAAAGTCGAAACTATTCATCCTTTTGGGATTTCTTGTCATAAACTTTCATTTAACTACTATACAGTTACCACTAGTTATTCATTCTTTCATTTTATCATTACTACTATAATTCATTATAAAATCCAACCAGTATATTTATTAGCTGACAAACATTGAGGCTTTTAAAAAGGTATTTTTTTGTGAATGACTTTTTTTTATATATGTATTTTTTTTTTAATCAAACTGTTAATGTTCTTTAATAAATTTTAAATATTAACAAAGTCCAGCATCTGAAACCAAACCCTTGAATCATTGAATCAGCTTTTTTTTTTTTGTTTGTTTTTTGTTTTTTTAAACAGTCATCTATTATTTTACTCATGCAACTACATACGCCACGTTAAAAGTGTGTGTGTGTGTGTGTGTGTGTATGTGAGATAAAGTGATAGTTCTTCTATATTTGTAAAAAAATTATTAAGGTAAGATATTCTGTATTTTTATATGTCATATGATCATCAGTGTTGATGCTTCTGCATATGACACGTTCTGAAATAACGATTCTTTGAGTTGAGAAACCAAATGAAGCTTTTGAACAAATAAAAAAAAAATGTAGAAACCACACTGAAGTGTAGGATTGAGAAGTTTTTTTTTAGGAACCATGAAAAACGATACCATTTTTCTATGCTTGATTAAAAGTCACGCCACCGTTATAATGCCTGACCCTCCGTTTAGTCTGCGATGGTTTTCCGCTTCTCGGAAAAGGAAGCCTGGTTTTAAAAATCTCACAAGCTTTTCCTTAAAGAACTATACAATACTATGATTCAAAACTTTTCCCAAATGCAACCTTCAATCCCCATTTTAAGAAGAAGGTGCCCTTGATTTTCTCCCACTAATCTTCCTCGGTTCATCCACTTTGGCATGGTGGCCGAGCTTGTCATGCAGCCTTCTCAAAGCCACCGCCACTTTCATTCCTCATGCGATAAAGAGTGTAGCGGTCCAAGCCGAGGATCGGAGTGCTCAGATTAAGAGCACTTTCCCGACATCAAGGGGACCTTGAGCTCTGGGGCTGCCATGCTTTATCTCATCTGAAAATATCTGCAGGCATGGCATCTGATGCCTCTCGAGCCCTCGTTTGATGTCTAACACTCAGTTTATCTGCAACCAAATGAAAGAACCCTTTAGTGCTGTTTAATACAGAGTGGTAAAACAGCAGGCATTTTAGGGGTGAAAGTCATATGAAGCTACAACTGTTGTTTTTTTTTTTGTTTGTTTTTTGTTTTTGTTGATTCTGCATGAAGCAGATCCCCAGATTTGCATCATCAGTTTTGACAAACCAGATATGCACTATTTGGCTATAATAATATATAGACTCCTGAGCACCACCACAATATACTTATTGAACATCCCTTCACCAAAAAAAAAAACAGGAGCTTGGCTGAAGTATTTTTTTTATTCAGCCTCAAGAGCATAATGATGTCGGGCATTCATGTTTGATAAGAAGACCTCCAGGATTCCTCCAGGATTTGTTTCCATGGGATTTATTTAACAGGCCACTCAAGTTCTTCTTTAGGCCTTGCATTGTGCACAGGAGCTTCATCATGCTGATATATTTAGGCCTCTTAGATCCAGTGAAGGGAAATCTAATGCTTTCAACTTTGAAGTTTTTAGAAGTTAACTTAGTCTTAGGGATGTAAAGGTCAAATGTCCATATATTTTGGCCATATATTGTGTTTCATAAAACATTTTATAGGAATTTTTTACGTTCTCATTTCCTATGAGAGCTCTCTTTTGCAGAGCTGCACCTCCAAAGAAGTCTTACTACAATTGTAGTCTGTCCAGATACGATCTGCCAGCAGGTACATATAAATCCCCTAAATTTGAATCAAAGTACTTTGGATTACATGAAGTGATAATATCTTCTGAAGTGAATCAGTAGAATTGGTTGAATCCTCCTTTGATCTGCCTGCATTCACAGTGGAGCGCAGCGCACAGATCATGGGTGGATGTTTACGTAAGATGGCTATCTGCTTGGGAAAACAGACAAAGAGGAAGCACGTCTTACCAAGAAGTGCTGGCTAAACAGAAAAACGGCGAGAAGAAATAACTGATATCTATCTTTTGGCCACAAAGCAAAACATGCACAAGAGAGATCATTTAGCACTTCATGAGCCTCTCAAACTGTTTTAAATGGAAGCGGGTCGACTTAAAAGGTCGTACGAGATGACTTAATGGCAGAGGTATACTCAAAGCAAGAGGATAACTTGTTTCACCATTGTGGTTTTGTGGTGTAAAAAAAAAAAAGTCACTTGAAATTGACCATGATGAGATTTGTTAATTTACTATACATCCCCCCCCCCCACAAAACAGTATTTTCGAGTGGCCACTTTATTAGGAACACCCATTCGTTTGACTCCAGAACAGCCTTAATTCGTCATTGCATAGATTCCACAGGGTGCTGGACAAATTTCTTTGAGACTCTTTTGCATTTCCACATTCTTCCACATACTAGTTGTGCACTATTAAATTCAGATCTGGTGACAGAGGATTGCCAATGACGGCTATGACATTCAAGCGTTGCGTAATTGTTAATGCTCATTGTAATGGATCATTGCATAAATGAGCAGGTGCTTTAAAGGGATCACTAAATCCTATTTGCGCCTATTTGGCAATTTTATCTGTGCAAGTCACCAGTTTCTGTATTATAAAGTCGCCAATGGGCGATGCAACTCGCATTTCATTTTTGATGACATAAAATCAGGCAGATAAATGAAACATTCTGGAGAGAGTGTTTATACAGTAATTCACTAGTATGTATATTCATTATATGGTACTGGGTAAAGCAGTAACAGCATGTGCTCTTTGCCAAGTGCCGGTCTATAATGTGTACTTTATAAAGGATTACGTGCACACTCCTGTCTTCATTTCCATTAGTAATAGCTGCACCATGTTGATCCATATTTGGATAAAGTTATACTTTGTCACGTCACTGCACATGCCCACGTTTAGTCTCATAAGGTCAGTGTCATTTATGTTTGTCACTGGTTATAAATATTTCTGGATGCTTTGCCGCTGCAAATATTTGTTAACTTCACTAGATATTTACATCATAGGTCCTTCTGAACAGTAGTGTTAGTGTTAAATGACTAGAGATGGAGGATTAGGCAAAACACCAAATGTATTGTTTTGAGTGCAAATGATTTAATACTAAAGACATTTAACACATCTTTTGTTATAAAGTAAATTAGGCTGATTTCATGACATGCATGGCTTAGCAGTGCAAAATGTGTTAAATTCTCACTTGAAGTTTGTTTTTTCCTGTTCATTTAATGCGATCAGAGTCTCCACTAGAGTCCTTTACACCATGGCCCCAGAACAGGCAAAGAGGATCAGAGCAGAATGTGTGATGCTTTCAGCTTTTGTGTGCTTTTCATTTCTTCTGCACAGTGCCCTCCTCACATCTGATCAACATTCCTGCGCAGCTTCTTCATGATAATTACATGAGGAGTTGTGTTTTTCTAAACCAAAGCAGCTGCCTAATGCAGGCCAGTAATTGAATCCAGGGCTCACAAACACACACATGCGTGTGCTCACAAGAAAACTCGAGATTTTTCGATAGGTGGGCCCATGCAAGCTAAGTGCAGCGCTGATCCTAGCATTAGTGCATAGAGCCGGGCCCTGGGGCGAGGGAGACTGCAGAGCTCAGTGTGAGACACGTAGCTTAGCGACGAATGCACAAAAGCAAACGGACCCCAAACCTCAGGTGGTCCCATTTAAGATGGAAACAGCTGCAAAAATGTGGCAAAACATTAGCATTACAGTTTCACAAAGTTATCACTTTACAGCCCTCCAGACAAGTTCAAAAGTCCGACCCTGAAAGCAACAATCAAATGGCTTACAGGCCTAATGCTGAAACCTAGCTGGCAAGGCTTTTTATTGTTGTTGTTTTGGCCAAAATGCTTTGAAGAACAATGCCTCTGCTAAAGCATGTGCTCTGTTTTAACCAGGCTGCCTGTCTCTATCACATCATCTCATAGATTTCGAATGTGATCATAAGCCTTTCACACGTGATATGTATGTGATGTGACAGAAATAAGTGGACATCTATTCTGCCATATTTATGCCCTGAAATCACAGGTGTGAATTCAAGTACACATCATTAAAATATGATAAAATATAACCAGATGTCCCATATGTGGAGAATATGGCAATAAAAGAATTGGAAGAAAATCAGACATGAGATTTAAAAGCTTGTAAAAAAAAAATAATAATAATTAAAGGAAATGTGAAAATTTTACCTACATATAATTTAGAAAAATCAATGTTTAAATCAATCAATCATTGGAAAACTATATGTAGAAATGACAACAATGCAAATACATATATACTAAATAATAAATATGTGAAAAAATAAATCATATGAAAGAGATCACATTACCTACTGATGGTAAAAAGATATAAAGTTGTTAAAAAAAAATGGAAAATGTGAACAATAACAATGCAGGTCTTATATGTGAATAATTAGCATGAAATAGTCATAGTCTACAATGCATATAAAAAGTCACTGCAATCTTATTAACATGGCAGTTTTGTGAATTTAACCATCCTTCATGTGAACATACATTATAATCTGTAAAACGTTTGGATGCTTTCTTTAGGAAAACAATATGTCACAATAACCTGGTTGCAGAAGTGTGCACATTGAAGCATTTTATTATTATTATTATTATTATTATTATTATTATTATTATTATTATT